>CAJVPK010000821.1:0-20887 GCA_910592015.1 Diversispora eburnea | reverse complement strand
TTATTATTATTATTATTATTATTATTATTATTATTATTATTATTATTATTATTATTATTATTATTATTATTTTTATTCTTATTGTTATTGTTATTGTTATTGTTGTTATTATTATTATTATTATTATTATTATAATTATAATTATTATTATTATTGTTGTTGTTGTTATTATTGATATTGTTATTGATATTGTTATTGTTAACATAATTAATGTTAATAATCTCATCATCACCAGTAATAAAGTTAAAGTTATTATCACAACCATCATCATCATCATCATCATTGCCATTATTAAAGATATTATCATTTCTAGTTACTGGAGCGGCTCCTTCAATAATTTCTTTATAAACTTCAAAAGAAGTTACAGTATCATAAATGATATCCAAATTTTCAAGTTCGGGAAATTTCAAATTTTCCAAAACTTCCACATGATGATTAAAATTTTCCAAACTTAAGGTTTTTAACTTTTGAAACCTACCAATCACACTTGATTTAAAACAAGGATTTCCCACAATTCTTAAATATTTTAATGTATCAACTTGAGTACATAATGCATCCGCGATTAATGGATAAATTTGAATAATTTGAGAATGAATTTCAAAATGTTGAAGTGAATGTTGAGATTTAATAAAATTGGCCAATCCTTCATTATCTTTTCCCCATATATCAATGATTAACTTTTTTAATGTACAACAATAAATTGCCAATTCATTATAATAATTGGCCGAAGTATTCGCGTCACATCTTAAATATTGAAGATTCATTAAAGTATATTGAGCTTCGGGATATTTGGTTAAACGAATATTATAAGGAAGTTGAAGATATTTTAATCTTGATCCATAAGATAAAAAATTTCGATAAAGTTCATCTTCAATAATATAATCCGCATGAATTGATGTGACATTAAGAAAGATCGATTTTTTGATATTATTAATATCCGAATGAGTTAAGGTATTCCAAAATAAGAGATAATTAAATAAAGGACGTGAAGAAGAAGAAGGATAAGAAGAAGAATAATAAGTGGAACGACTTTGAAGAAATGGAAGATTATTACTTTCATAAAGTCGAATTATATGTTTGAAGGAATCATCCGATAAACAAGATATAATGATTCGAGAAATGCTTGACCAAAATTTATTGTTGGAAAGGAGAAATTTATGTTGAGTAGGAAAACGCCATAAAACTGGAATTGCTATTTTACACCACATTCGATTGACTTTGACACATGAATATATTGATTTTATATCATATTGAAAATATTCAAATATTTCTGCTATAATTTCTGCGGGAAGTTGTGGTAACATTATTAGGTAGATAGAATATATAGATAGAATAGATAATAATAATAATAATTAATGATGAATGAAATAATAATAATTAATAATTATAATAATAATAAGATAAATAAAGATAAATAAGAGTGGATGAGAAGATGAATGAGATATTAAAAAATAAGAGATATGAATGATTAAAAATTTTTATACTTCAAATCATATGATTATAAAGATTACTAATTACTAATTTTGGCTAATAATAGACTTACGAAAGATTCTATCGTAATTATATCACGTGATATATTTCATTTATGGTAGTTTTAATCAAAATCTCTACTTAATTCATTCTTTGAATTCGCATTTTTATTCTTAGAAATTCTTATATATAAAATTCATATAATATATATAGAAAAATGGAGAAAGAAATAGGTATTAAAACAATTTTATCTTTCACGATTTTATATAGTATTTGATATATATATATACATGCATATATATTTATATATGATTATATAACTTTATATGTATAATTATAATATTTTTTATATGTAGAATTACTTGAAAATGTTGAGCTTCGTTTTGCACTGGCAGAGACTGACGCTCAATTAGAAAAAACATTAACAATTTTTTTGAGTCCTGTCTTAATAAAGTTGGGTAGTCCTCATGAAGCTGTACGTTCAAAGGTAAAAAAATAAACAATAACAATTATTATTATTATTATGAATTAAAATGAATTAAATGAATTTAAGAAAAATAATTAAATCAAATTATAATCAAATTATAGGTTATGAATGTATTGTCACACATCAATAAGCGAATTCGTTCTAAAACCAATATTAAACTTCCATTGACTCCACTCATTGATCTTGTTTGTACTGAAAATGTTACTAAATCACCTTTTGTTAAGAATTTCGCTATCATGTATCTTGAGATGGCTTATGAACGTTTAACAGAAGAGGTAATTTTAAATTATAAATGTATTATAAAATATATTATTAAATAATATTAAAATATTTTAGATAATAAATTAATGTATAATTATTTTTTATAAACTTTAATAGGATCAAATTACTCATCTGCCATCATTAATTGAGAATATTTCTTTAAAACCTTCTGCCCAAAAACAAACATTGATTCATATAATTCTTAGCGTAAATATTATTATTTTATTTAATTAAAATATTTATTGTATTTTTTTTATTTTCATTTCTTTTACAAATTTTTTATGACATTTATTTATTTTATTTTATTTTTATTTTTTTTTTTTTAAAAAAAAAACATACACAAAACTCTCATTTTAGGTTTTACAAAAATTTAAACCTAAACCAGCAAATTCACCATCTGCATTAGATCCATATAATTTTAAATCACATCCCAATGATGCTAAATTCTTGTTAAAGTCATTTTTGGATCTGATGTTATATAATCCACCACAAAAAAATAGACAACAACAACATGATAGACAACATCAACAACAACAACAATTACAACAACCGCTACAAGAACCACTACCACAACAACCACAACAAAATTCAAATATTATTTCCGAGTGAGTTTTTTTTTTTCATTAATTATTCATATTTTATAAATTACTCAATTATTTTAATTATAAATATAAATACAATAATATTAAAGACAAGAAGGATCAGGTAAAACTATACCACCTGGATTAAGTCAAAGTGCTGTAAAATTCGTCACAAATAATGGAAAAGCACCTTGGGCGGAGAAAATTTCCGATCTCAAAGTTATCAAGGTTATTATTATTATTATTATTATTATTATTATTATTATTATTATTATTATTATTATTATTATTATTATCATTATCATTATTATTATTATTGTCATTAAAACTCATCAAACCTGGTTATTTTTATTTTGTTGATTTTATTTATTTATTTATTTTGTTTAATTAATTATTTTTTGGTAATTAATTTTTAATATAGATGGGAATTCTTAGATTCATTAATTCATCGATGATTTTTCCGGATTCATTACCTGAGAATATTCAATTTGCTAAATTTTTAATATTATTGGTGGCCACGTGTGATTCCTCACATGAGGTAGTTGGTGGTGGTGAAGATGGTTTAAGAAAATTGAAACCACCAAATTTAGAAAATAAAGAGGTTCAAATATTTATTTATTATTTATTTATTTATTTATTTATATGTATTGGATTATTTATGATTAGTTATTTTTATATAGTTTATTTACATTTCAATTATTATTAATATAATAATTATTTGTTAAATGTAGGTAGTGGATGGATTATATTTTTTACATCAAGGAAGTAGTAATCAAAAAGACTCAAGTAAATATAATATATATATATATATTGAAAATTATGATTTGATTGATAGATATATTAATCAATTTTAATTAATTTAATTAATTTAATCAATTCATAAATTTTAGATCCATCATCAGAAACATTTAGAGAACCAGCATCACCAACCCTTAAATTTAAAATTATGAATTACCTTTGTAAATCCCAATTAGCCACAAATACTTTTCCTGCCATGTTACAAGTTTCATTTGATTGTTTGTATGGTAAATATATTATTTATAATAATAACAACAACAATAATAATATTATTATTATTATTATTATTAATATAAATGTTAATTATTTATAATTATTATTTTTCAGGTCCCACTACAAATCTAAAATTACAAAATCAAGGAATGTCATTTGTTCAATGGATTGCAAGAATGGTTAGTAAATGAGTTATTCTTTAATTTAGACATTTATATTTATATGTTTATATTAGTATATTTACTTATTTACTTATTTACTTATTTACTTATTTACTTATTTTTTTATTTTTTTATTTGCTTATTTGTTTATTTGTTTATTTGTTTATTTGCTTATTTGCTTAGGCTGATGCATCAAAGATAAGACCAATTACTCAAGTACTTTTGTCTGGTTTATTGAAATATATAAATGAAGGTAAATAATAAATCATAATTATAATGATGATGATGATGATAATAATTATTTTTACTATTTATATATTTATCCTTTTATTAATTTGTATGTATTATTTATTAATAGATAGATCAAAGATGAAAAATGAAAAAGAAACCATTATTGGTTTTGCTTATATAGCTATCAGTTTATTGGCCCAAAAAGGTAATTACATTTATATAAATATATATACATATATTATATATAACATAACGTACATAATAATATTTGATATTTGATATATATATATATATATATATAATTTTAGTTCCTGAAGTATTTCATAAAGATCTTTCAATACTTTCTAGATTTTTTTCTGCATTATCATTGGAGAATGAAAATATCAGAATTTCAGTTCAAGAAGCATTATCAAACATGATAGAAGTATATAAACTAGATATGATAAATAATAATCCGGAAAATATAAAGATTATTGAAAGCATTTTAGAAGAAAATATTGATAAGGTATGATGATATTATTATTATTATTATTATTATTATATTGTATTATTAAAACTATATTAAAATAATAATATTATTATTATTTATAGCCTATTCGACAATCTCGATATTGTGCGGTAAAATATGCAGTAAATATTTTCCCATTTTCGCATGTTTTATCACGATATCTTTGTTTACTCACTTCAGCTGATGACAAATTGGAAATTCGTGAGATGGCATCACAAGGATTATCATTTCCTAATAATTTGAGATCAATTCAAGATGATGATAATGATGATGATGACAAGAAGAAGAAGAAGAATAATAATAATAATAAAGATGATGATAAGAATAATAAAATTCCTAAATTCTCAGATATGGTTAATATTATATATGAAAAATCCATTTATCGGAATAAATTATTAATAAATAATCAAGCGAATTTAAGTGGTCGAACGTTATATGTGAAAGGATATCGATCAGAAGTTTATACAAATATTTTAAAATTCTTAAGACAATTAATGATTATAAATGCGGATCCTAATGCTATGGTGGATGAATTTTTATTTGATGAATTTGATAGTGAAAATAAAATATTTGAATCAAAAACCCGAAGTTTGGTAAAAGATTGGATAAGAGAACAATGGACTAGGGATCAACAACTCCTCCAACAACAACAACAACAAAAACAACAGCCGCAACAGCAAGAAGAAGAAGATTTTGAAATAGAAAAAATGGATATTGAAGAAGATAATCAGCTTACCAGAGAAAGAGAAGGAGTTTGTCATGTTTACCTTGGTTTATTAGAGAAAGGATTATCGAATGAAAGTTTAATTGGTAAATAAAATATATTTTATTTATTATATTTTATTATTTTATTTAATACATTATTTATTTATTATATTATATTTTTATTTATTATATTACCATTATGATTATTATTATTATTATTATTATGCTCATATAGATACAAATTTACAATCCACTGCATCATCTTGCCTTTTGGAACTTATTTCACTTGGACCATCATCACTATCACGTTCATATGAGAATAGAATAAGTTGGATTAAGGTAAGGGAATTAATTCTTCACATTATTTACATCATTTACATTACTTTTTTGCATCACTTTATTTATATCACCTTGTTATTATTTAATATCACATTTCACGATTTAAAAGCCTTTTATGAGTGTAACAAAATTAGAAGTGCGTAATTGTATGGCGCATGTATTAGGAATAGTGAGTACGAGTGAATTGGAGAATTATTCGGAAAGATGTAAAAATGTTCAAGAACTTATCAAAGAATTTATTGATATTGCAAAAGTAGAATCACGACAAGTAAATTATTTTTATTTTTATTTTTATTATTATTATTATTATTTAATGAATATTAGTATTATTGATATTAATATATTTTTATCATTAATGTAGGTTTCCATTGATTATCATCATGGAAGTATAATCGCATTAGGATATATCATAAGTCGATTAATTTTTAGATATCCAACTAATTATGATAAATTAGTACCAGATAACATTTTAGCAGAAGCAATAAAAATAATTATTAAAGACTTAGATTCAACCAAGAATTTATATTTAAATGGATCGGCTAAAGCTTTAGGAGAGATTGGTCGATATACCACTTCCAGTTTTCGATTATTCAGTAATATTGATGATAATGATAATAATGATAATAAGGATGATGATGATAATAATATATTTTCAACAATAATTGATAAGTTGATTAAAATTGTAAAGAATATTAAAGATATTAAGGTAAATAATAATGAATAATAATGATCATCTAATAATAATAATAATCATCACCTAATCATCATCACCTAATCATCATCACCTAATCATCATCACCTAATCATCATCACCTAATAATAATCATTAATTATATTTATAGATCCAAGAAACAATCATTATTGCATTAGGTCATATATCAATGGGAGATTTAAAATATACCGAAAAAGTATTATCATTATTCTATGAATTTTCATCATCTCTTAAACAAGTCGATGTTCATTTCACCATAGGAGAAGCGATTACATTTATCACTGGAGGTTGGAAGAGTATAGCAATGGAACCTTATTTAGATATAGCCGATATATCAAATCCACCTCTTCTTTCTTCTTCTTCTTCCTCTTCCACCACTTCTTATTTTATAGAAATTAATTCAAATGTAATGGAAGGAGTACTTAATAAGATATTTACTGAATTATTACCTTCAGGAAAAGCTCCAATTAAAAAAGCTGTTTGTATATGGATGTTATGTTTAGTCAAATTTTGTTATAATGTGGATATTATTAAGGTATTTCGTATTCATCAATTATATTATTATTTAATCACATTAATTTTTTTTTTAATATCAATTGCATTATCATTCTATTAATATTAATATTAATTATTTTTAAATTATTATAAATTATTATAAAATTATATTAATTATTAAATATTTTCAATTTTTCAAGGTTTCATTACCAAAAATTCATGGAGTATTTTCTCTTCTTTTGGCAGACAGAGATGGTAATTATTATACATCATAAAATAAGATTATATTAATATTTTAATATATATATATTTATTTATTTATTTTTAATGACAATCACATAATAATAATATTTAATAATAATATTAGAATTCGTTCAAGACGTAGCATCAAAAGGAATTGGACTTGTTTATGAATTAGGAGATCAAGGAGTTAAAGAACAATTGGTTAATTCATTAGTAGAAATGTTTAGTGAAGGCAAACGACCAAAAGAAACAATTGATCGAGATACTCAATTATTTGATTCCAATTCATTGGGACAAACCCCTGATGGATCAGCGATCACCACATATCAATCAATCTTATCATTAGCTTCTGATATGAATCAACCTGAATTGGTTTATAAATTTATGCAGTTGGCAAGTCATAATGCTATGTGGCAAACCAGAAAAGGGGCCGCATTTGGATTCTCTCATATCATTGTTCAAGCCGAAAATGAATTAAAACCTTATTTAAAAGATTTGATTCCAAGATTATATAGATATCAATTTGATCCAAATCCTAAAGTTAGTGAAGCGATGACAAGTATTTGGAAAGCTTTAATTAAGGATCCTAAAAAAGCAACTGAAGAATATTTCAATGTTATTGTAAAAGATTTATTAGTAGGAATTGGTGATAGATTATGGAGAACTCGTGAATCAAGGTAAAAAATATTCACTAATATTATTTATTTATTATTTATTATTTATTATTTATAATTTATTATTTATTATTTATTGTTTATTATTTATTATTAATTAATTAATTATTTATTTATTTATTATTATATATTATTATTTAGTGCTAATGCATTAACAGATTTGTTACAAGGAAGATCTATTCAGGAATTGGAACCACATTTACAAATTTTATGGAATAATTGTTTTAGAGCTTTAGATGACATCAAAGTAATTACACTACATTAAGATATTATATTATATTAAATTATTATTATTATTATTATATCACATTTATTAAATTATTGTTATGTATTAGGAAAGTGTACGAATAGCAGCATCCAAAACATGTCGTACATTAACCAAAGTAACAGTTAAATACTGTGATCCGGAAAATGTTTCGGTTAATGATGGACGTAAAATTATAAATATAATTGTACCATTTTTATTAACCAAAGGATTGGTTTCGGATGCTGAAGATGTTCGTAAATTTTCATTGAGAGCAATTCTTAAAATTTGTAAATCAGCCAAAGAATTGTTAAAATCTCATATTTCAGAAATGATTGGAACTTTATTGGAAGGATTGTCTAGTATGGAACCTCAAGTTATGAGTATGTTATTTTTAAATATAATTTTATTTTTCAATTTATTTTATATTTCAAGTTTTATTATTTTTTTTTAATTTTATTCATTTATTTTTAATTTATTTTTTTTAATAAATAAATATATAGATTATCTCAGTTTCCATGTTGAAAAATATAATGTAACTCAAGAACAGGTGAGTGAATAATTGAAATAAATAATTATGAATAAAACAGATATAAATAAATAAATAAATGAATAAATAATAAATATTAAAATATCAATTGATTAGTATGAAAATACCCGTTTATCAGCAACAAAAATGTCACCAATAATGGAAGGAATTGAATCATGTATTGATAATATTGATGAAAATGTTATGAAAGAATTTGAACCCAAATTATTACAATTAATAAGAAAAGGTATTGGATTACCAACTAAGGTATTTATATATTAAAATTAATTTATTCTATTACATTGAAATTTATTATTATATCATTTTTAATTAATTATTATTTCATTATATCATTACATAGGCGGGATGTGCTAGATTATTGGTAACATTGTCACAAAGGAAAGCACCAATATTGAGACCATTTGCTGATAATATTATGAAAGCACTTAGTGGAGCTCTATTAGATCCATCACCAGCAATTCGCAAGTCATATGCAGTTGCGATAGGATATGTCGCTCATTTATCTACTGATAATACTTTGATTAAATTTATGAGTCATTTAAAGAAAGTTTATTGTGATAATAGTGGTAAATATTATTATAAATAATTAATATATATATATATATATAATAATTAATATATAATGAATAATAATTAATATATAATGAATAATAATTAATATATAATGAATAATAATAATTTAATAACAATTAATAAATAATTTAATAATTTTAATAATTTAATATTATATCTTTAGAACAAGAAATTCGATCAATTACAGGAATTACAGTTTTAGAAATATCCCGACATGCATCAGATGAATTAAAACGAATTTATGTGGAAATAATGCCACTTGTATATTATGGTATGCATGATCCTGAAATTAATATAAAGAATGTATGGACCGAAGTTTGGGATGAAAATACATCAGGTAATCTATCTATTAATAATATTTATTAATAACATCTATAATCTAGAATCTAGAATCTAGAATCTATAATAATAATATATTATATAATCATCATTAGGATCAACTGGTGCAATTAAATTATATTTAAATGAACTTATTGAACTTTTATCAAAATTATTGGAGTCACCTTCTTGGACAACTAAACGACAAGCAGCATTGACAATAGCTGATGTTGCTAAAACGATAGGTAATTATAATAATAGTATAGTAATAATAATAGTCATAATAATCATAATAATATAAATAATAATAATAATGATAAATATAATAATAATAATAATAATAATAATAATTAATTAATTATTATTATATTTTTATTTTAGAAAAAAGTTTATTATCATATATGAAAACAGTAATTCCATTATTAATTGATGGATTATCAGGAAGAACTTGGGTGGGAAAGGAAGCACTTATTGAAGCATTAACATCTTCATCTATATTTTGTAAAGAATATTTTGAATCTAATGAATATTTACAATTAGATGAAATTTCCAAGGTAACATTTATTATATTAATAATAAATCTATATATTAATAATAAATCTATATATTAATAATAAATCTATATTAATAATAAATGTTATATTAATAAATCTATATTAATAAATATTATATTATTATAATTTTTTTAGGTTCTTATACGTGAAACTAAGAAAACCAATAAACAATATAAACGTCATTGTATGGATAATCTTGGATTATTCGCAGATGCATTTAGCGATAAATTAGATATTTATGAACAAGTTAAAGATTTCTTAATTGAATTAGCAATTGGATCACAAGATCCAAATGAAATGGATGAAGATGATGCAAATGATCGTCCTTTGTTTTTATTGGTTAAAGCTAGTGCTATGAAATGTCTTGGTTTGGTTTGGTCTAAAAATAGAAATGTTCAAAGTGAGTAATTAATTATAAGATTATTATAATTGTTAAATTATTAATTATTATTATTATTATTAATTATTAATTTTTAATTATAATTAATTATTTATTTATTATCATTAATTATAATTATAAAATTTAGAACAACATTCCAAAGAACTTGGAACAATTCTTGCTTCATCATTAGGATCAGGAAAAAATGTTTGGAATGTGAGATTAGGAGTTTTGTCGTCATTAGAGAAATTTGTTGAAAAATTGGATCTCAATAATAATAATAATGATGGACTAGTAATTGATGAGGAGACAATAATTAATATTTTTGAAGGATTAAAAGAAGGTTTATTAGATGCAAAATATTTAGCAATTCGTACAGCAAGTTTACAATCTTTGAAAAAGGTGATTGAAAAGATCAAAGGTATGATATTTATTTAATATTTATTATTGGATTATTTGACATTTCAATAATTATTTAATTCAATTCTTATTATTTAATATTAAATAATTATCATTTTAAGGTACACAATTGAATTCATTACCAACAGTTCAACAACAATTGTTGAAAACGATATCAATCGCAGAGAACGATCCTATACCAAGTATTTCTGAATTAGCAAAAGAATTACGAAGATCTCTATAATTATTAATATTACTGTGTAATGCAATGATTATTATTTTTTTTATCATTTAATTTACTTTTGAATAATAAATATAATAAGTTGTACTAATAATGAATCAGTAATTAGTAAGTAATAAAATTCAATAAATAAAGAAGTAATTATTTAATTACAAGAATAAAAAATAATTTAATTATTATTTTTTATTTATTTATTTATTTTTTTTTTTTTGTCATTAATAATTATTTTTTACTTACATATTAATTATAAGACATACATTTAATTTATTACTTACAATATATATATTTTTTTTTCATATGTCCTTACGTTTGTTAATTATTTACTATGGAATCCTTAATTATTAATAATAATAATTATATAATTATTTGATAATTATTATTATTATTAGAAATATAAACTTAAAGAAAATTTTAATAATTTAAATACTTCTTATTTTTAATTTAAATAATAAAATAAACCAAAATGTTCATTAATTAATTAAATAAATATAAATTGTCCTTGTGGTTAAAAATTTAAATAAATAATTCTATAAAAAAAATGATAAAAATATTAATAAATAATAATAATAAATAATAATATATATAAAATATTTATATTTCATTATTTATTAATTATTTATTTTCTAATAACTTTAAATACTTCATATTCCATCACCCAAAATTTACTTAAAGAAGTAATCCTCTCGGAATAATCATCTTTATCACTACTACAACTATCATAATCTTTAAAATTATTCTTCATCCATAAATCTTTATCACCAAAACAAGGACCATATGATTTATCTTTAATTCTTATCGCATATCCTGGTCTATTAACTCGACTTAATTTGGCATCTGATAGATTTAATTTATAATCTCCATTATGATTATTAGAATTATTATTAGAATTATTATTATGATTATTTTGATGATAATTATTATGATGATTATGATTGTTATGATTATGATGATGATTATGATTATTATGATTGTGATGATTAATTCCATTATCATAATATCCGTTCGAATTACTTGAACTACTACTCGAATTATTTAAATTACTTGAATTACTTGAATTATGATGTAAATTATTTGAATTACTTGAAGAAAAAGATGATAAAGATGAAGAATAATTTTTAAATAATTTAGAATCAAGTAAACTATTATTATTTCCATTAGAATGATTTCCTAAATTTGTAACTTTAGGAAATGAAAATAGAAAACTATTTTGAGTAGTAATTCTATAATCCCCAGTATTCCATTCAATTGGATTATATCCTCCAATTAATTCTCCACTATAAGCAATTTGCATTATTACTATGGTGGCTCCTTGTTTATCACATTTTTCATGAAATGTTTCAGCTTCAAATCCATCCCTACTTCCTCTCACCAATAACTTAAATTTATAAGGAATTTCTTCAAATGTATATGGTTTACCATCTTTACGATCTATCCAATCACATAATCGTGCAATATGATCCGTTTTAAGTAATGTGGAATCAAAAGGAATTACTCGAGGTGGTAATAAAAATCGTGGAATTCTTGATGAATTATTACTATAATAATAAAGTGAATCCGTTGGTGATGATACCGATGATGATGATGATGGATTTGATACATTTGATGTTGAATTTGGATTTGAATTTGAAGAAGATGTTGAAGGTGAAGGTGGTGAAGGTGGATTTGATGTTGATGTTGTTGTTGTTGTTGTTGTTAAGGAGGATGAATTTAATAAAGATTTTGATAAACTGGTTGGACTGGGAATAGTAATATTCTTTTTCAAGTGAAAATGAAGTAATTCTTCTCTTAAATCATCTGGAATAATTTTATGATATGGCCAAACTTTATCATAGAAATCACTTGATGTAATAGAAATAAATCGAATTAATGGAATACAATTATGTAAAATTTTTTCCAATTCCAAGAATTCTTGATCTGTCCAATTAGATATTTTATTATTATTTCCTACTGCCAAATTAGGTGATGCCGATGATGAATCAGCGTCTGATGATGATAAAGAAGATGATGATAAAGAGGATGAGGATGAAGGTGAAGATGATAAAGGTGAAGATGATAAAGGTGAAGATGATAAAGATGAAGATGATAAAGAGGATGATGATAAAGAAGATGATGATAAAGAAGACGAAGATGAAGTTGAAGTAGTGTTGGAAGTGGATGATGAAACGGATGTTGATAAAGAAGATGAATTATTCAGATCTGACATTTGAGCTAAACCCCATTGAATTAAGTGATCCCAAATTTCAATTTCATCGATCTGTAAATCATCTCTACTTAATAAAGGTAATAATAAAGATTCATCAAATTCATGAAAATCTTTGGATTCAAATAATAATAATGGATTTTTGCATATAATATCTAAACAATAATCCTGTAATTTTTTACATCCGTCATGAGGATAAATTGTTCTATGAACTTTTATTACATTACGTTTGATCCATTCCGATTTAGAATTCAAAAGATAATCTTGAATATGTTCGAATAATTCCGAAAGTAACAACTCATCTGATGCAATTAATAATTCCAAAACATCTGAATTATTCTGTCGACTAAGATTAATAGTTCCGCTATACATATATCTAATAACCATAAAATAATGAGATTATTATAATTAAATAATAATAATAATTAAATAATTAATAATAATTTAATAATTAATAATAATTGTTATTATTATTATTATTAAAAAAAGTACTCACTTCAGAATAAGATCAAATACAATCGGAGATACATTAGGTTTACTGAATATAGTATAATCTCCTTCTTTTCTCGCCCATTGATTTGCCAATGCCGTACGGAAATAAGGAGATCGCGCACGTAATATAACAGAATGAGCATGAAACGTCTTCTCATCATGAGCTTCTCCTACTCTAATAATCACATTATAGTCATCAGATTCATCAAGTAATTGATGAAAATCTCTAGAAAGTGAGAGAAAAAAGTCTTTACTCATTTTTCTCGAAATTTATGAAATTTAAATTTAAATAAAATTTAAAAAAAAAAAAAAAGTTCAAAAGAGAAATTAAATAAAAAAAAAAAAAGGAATAAAATGAACGAAGATTAAAATAAATATATAAATTGTTAGACGTAAAGTATAGGAAGAAAGAGATAAATAATAAAAGATATAAATATTTGTCTCTTGGTTGATTTATTTGCTTTTTTTTTTTCCTTTTGAAATAATAAAAATATATATTGAATGATTTAAATTGAATGAAATAAATAAATAATATAAAATAATAAAATAAATATTATATAAATATTGACTGATATTTAAATCAATTAAAGAAATAAATAAAAATAATATAACCGTTAGATATATATCAAACAGCTATTTTATTTGTTTGTTTGTTGTTTGTTAGGACTAAAAGAATGTTTAAAAAAAAAAGTTTTCAAGATTCAAATTAATAGTTTGAAAGAAGAAGTAAGTAGTAAAAGAGTAAGAGAAGCAAGCAGTGCGAGAAATAAAAAAAATTTAGTATCCTGATAATGAAAAAAAAAAAAAAATTGTCCCTTAATTTTTCTTGTTCGATCTTTGTGCTTCGGTGATACCTTAGTTTTCTTATTTTTTATACATGAGTATCCGTATTACATAATCCGTCTACGACATTATTATTATTATTACCGTACATCAAATGTTTTTTCTATTTGATTTATTAAATCAATAAAATTTTTTTTTTCAAGTACTACATGATTTTTCAATTATTACATGATTTTTTACTTTTTGTTCATAATTCAAATACATTTCTTTATAGCACTTTCATTTCTTTTGGAGGGTTTTTTTTTTTAATTTCTGCTGCCATAGTTACAAGATTAATAAAACAGTCAGCTAGAGTTGTTGATTTATGTTCAAGATTCACTATTGCTTTTTTAATAGGTAATAATAATGTTTTTAAATCTTCAACATTTCTAAAAAAATTCTGTTTTTGTAAAATTGTTGTTATATCAAGATTTAATAATTGTGGTTCATTTTCTAATAGCTTTAAAATTAATTATAATAAAAGTTAAATTAAAATTAATTATAATAAAAGTTAAATTAAAATTAATTATAATAAAAGTTAAATTAAATTAAATTAAAATTCTGATTTAAAATATATTATTACCTGTTTTAAAACAGATTCACATCTTATAATTGAATCTGTACAATCAAATGAAGTTGTCCATCTTGTTACAATATAATTCTTTAATCTATTACCTTTAATCATATTTCAATAATTTCTTGTTGAAGAAAAGAACCACTGGTATGAAATTGTTTAAAAAAAAGTTACAATCTTTTTAAAATTTGCAATTATATTTGCAACCCAATTAAGTTGTATAATATCTTTTGATAGAAGATAAATGTGATATGTAATATATCACATTGATAAAATATGTGGATATTTTTCTACTACTAAATTCTTTGCAAGAATTACATTGGAAGCATGATCAGAAACTATAGAACAAAATTTCTCTGTACCTATATCTTCAATAATTTGAATCATTTCATTTTTTAAAAATTTTCCAATGTGAAAATCCTTAAAAAAATTTTTAAAGAATGAATATACTCTTGTCTATCACTTGTTATAATTATAAAAATGTATAAATATTGACCAGCTGGTGAGGTCCATCTATTTAGATCTAAAAATATTAAAATTATTTGATTTTATATTAAATTATTATAATTAAAAATTTTAAATAATTAATATTTTTATTAATTATTATTAATTATTAAATTAACTGGTAAAGTTAAATAAAACATATCCAAAGTTAAATTTGTTTCATTAGAAAGTTTATTTTTCATATCAACAATAATAGCAACAGTTTTAACATTAATTATAATTGTAGATAAATTTGTTCTTTTGAGAATTTGATAATCAGGATATAATAATTTTATAAAATCAATAAAGAAAGGATTTTTGATAATTCAAAATGGAATTTTACAATAAACAAAAAATTTGTTGAGAGCTTGTGAAATTCTTTTTTGTTTTTCATCTGTAATTACTAATTTTTTTATATGGTCAATAATTTTTAACTGTTTTTTTAATTTTTTAAAAAAATCATTATTATTATTTTTTTTTTTAAATTCAATAGAATCTTGTTTCAATAAACTTTCATTAATATATATTAGTTATAAATTTTTAAAGTTAAAGATAATTTATTATACATTTATTTAAACTGACTAAAAATAAAGATTTTATGGTCTGACTCATCATTGCCAAGAACTGATAGTCAAAATTCTATTAGATATAATTATACATGTTTCCAAAATTGATTTTGGATTTTTGAGATATTTCAACTTTTTGAGATTTATGCAAAATCTATTCTATATATAGTGTTTATTGTGATCTGACCTTCAAAAGATATGATTAACTATTAGCTAAAGATATGGTAACTAAACTAAAATATAATAAACTATTAGCTAATTTATACTAAAAAGTAATATGATTGAAGGATTTAGATGTTGTGAATTTGTTCAAAAGAGACAAGGCTATAAGATTTTTATAAAGGTTTAACTAAACTATTTACAAAGAATAAAATATAAACTAAACTAAACTGATAATTCTTAACACTATATAAAGAATTATAATACAAAAACTATATACACCAAGATCACAAAGCAAGGTATAAATTAACAAGAGTTTCAGTATTTCACCAAGGAATAATAAGTAAGGTAAAAATAGGGGTCCTGGGACAGTACTAGTCAACTTGCTATATTTCATGCTTCAAAAATATGAAAATGCATGTCATTTTTTCTAGTCCAACACTAGTTAACTTGCTATATTTCACACTCCAAAAATATGAAAACACATGTCATTTTTTCTAACCTAACACTAGTTAACTTGTTATATTTCACATTCTAAAATTATGCCATTTTTCATATATTAATTTAAGCTTTTCAATTTATGGAACTTAATACTATATACTATACAGAGTATGAAATTAGATTTTTATTTTTCACATTATTTTTATATCAAAATACATTGATTTTTTATATATCTAAAATACATTTATCTATTCAAATTCATATCAAAAAGGATAACAATTATTTATGATATTATTTGATATATCAGAATTCATTCTAAAGTTGATTCTTCATTATTTTTCTGGCACAAAAAATGTGATCACATATTGCAAAGGTTAACAAAAAATGTGTCTATATACCACAAAAGGTAACAAAAAATATGACCATATATCACAAAAGGTAATAAAAAATATGTCTATATACTACAAAGGATAACAAAAAAAATAAACTATATATTATAAAGAGTAACAAAATTTTGGTAAAGGTAACAAAAATGTAACTATATATTATAAAAAGTAATAAAATTTCGGTAAGAGTAATAGATTTTTGGTAAAGGTTACAAAATTCTAGGTCAGGTTTTTTCACTCATCAGGAATCTAATTTTGAAACCCTAGCACATAATCTATTATAGTACTGAACCAGATTGATAACTATTACAATATTTTTCCATTTTCATTTTTATTGGAAGTAAACATTCTTTATAAAGAGTAATATTAATATTTGTAAGTGTGTCTCCATAGGCATCCATTATTTCCTTATAAGTTTTTCTGATACATTTGATAAAAGTATATTCAATATTTCATCATAAGTTCTTTCTCATATATTTGATCAAAGTCTATTATAATATTAAGTAACATAATACTCTCTAGTATATAAAGGGCAATGACCAGAAATTGATCCAGTTGATTTACCACAATCAGTACAAGGTACCACAGGTCAAAATTTAAATATCAGACATTTATCAGACACCTATCGAACACTTATTGAGGAAAAATAAATATATCAGGTACCTGATATAATTGATTATTATCAAATACCCAATAATTAATTTTGTAAATTTTATTATGTACCTGATATAATAGTGATAAGTATGAAATAATTTTATTATTATTTCAGGTTTCCGATATTGTCTTGAATATCAGGTACATGATACTAAAATAGTAATATCAGGTGGATGGTATTCTAATTATTTTATTTGGGTATACAATATTATTATATGCTCATTGTATTAGATAATCTCTTTATTATTTATTATTAAATAAAATAAATTAAACATTAAATCTTCTATTCAATGGAATTATTGAAACATAATTTTTCTTATTCTTATTCTTCACCCGATAGTCTATCTTAATGACTTGATCATATATTCTATGTACTGCAATAATTGAATCTATACCTTCCTTATAATATTCTTCTGTATTTGATACTTCAGATATCATAAATTTATGCTTAAATCGAATACTAGAGAAAGACGCATTTTTGTATCATTTGATGTAGGCTAAAAGATATGTTCTTGATCTATTCGAAAGGATAAGTGTATGTTCAAAGTAATATTATATCTCTCCAAGATAAATATCACTTGTTCCATTTCTAAAGGCCTCCCATTTTGCTAAGATTACTGTATTATTTTCATATCGGCCTGTGATTTTGAACTCAAATATTTCATTTCCTATTATTAACCTTGCATATTGATTCATAATCACTTCCATACATGTCTTTATATCTTTCTTTTTTAAATTATATAATGTTACATACCATCTACATAACTTTTTAAGACTTCTACTAGAATACTTACCTTTTTATATATAGGTGCTAACATACATTCTGGTATATATTTAGTGTTATAGATCTTATTAGACGTATCATGTCTCAGAAAGATAAAATACGAGGGGGGGGAATAGGGAGTTTCTCAGCTAAGGTATTAACATCGGCTAGCTGGCGCAAGCTCATTTTCTACTATAGTGATTTTTTTTAGTTATTGTATAGCTTTTTGAGCTTTTTCGTCTTTTAATATGTTTAGAATTCTATTTTGCTTTCTTGCCTAGCTGGAGTTTTCGGAATCTTAATTTCGATGATGTTTGTTTTATGATTTAGGTCACATTTTCGTTAGATAAAAAATATATTGTATAGATTTTGAGCTTTTTCATCTTTTAATATGTCTAGAATTCTATTTTGCTTTCTTGCCTAGTTGAAGTTTTTGGAATCTTAATTTCGATGATGTTTGTTTTATGATTTAGATCACATTTTCGTTAGATAAAAAATATATTGTATAGTTATCTTATTTGATTGCTAATTAGTATTCTATTAATGTGAGCATGAACCTTTTGGTGAATGCGAAACAGATGTAGAACATAGTGGAACATAGTTATCTATTTAGTTAGCATTTAGCTTTCTATTAATAAAAACAAATAGTAAAAATAGTAATCTGCCTGTTAACAGTTACTAATTAACTACACTTATCTGGACACTTATTTATATTTCTATCCAAGGTTAATCAAACTAAATAAATTATGAATGTGGAAACTAATGTTAGACACTTTGTATCTATCTCTAACAATTCTCTTGCAACACGTGTTTTATTAATACCTGAAATTTTGGAAAAATACTTTTTCATTTTTCTAGCGATGATGACCTATTTAAGATTCTTGCTGTTAATCATACCTGACGTTCAAAAGAATTTCGAGCACTTATAAAATTATATGAATTTTATTTTAATGTTTGGGTTGAACGATTTAATAATGTTCCATTATATAATGGAATACTGAAAAAAGATCATCTTAGAATTATATATTCCCAAATAGATGATATTTTCTATTCAGTTAATTCATTAAGAATGTATAAACCTCCTATTCTATATAATAATTTTTCAAAAGATCTGGAGGATCTTATATTTAACTATATTCACTTTTTAAGAGATATTGACGTTGAAATAAATGAGACATCTGATTTTGATTTTAGCTATTTTTATGATAGCGAAGAAGATATAGAGGAATAACCATTGAAGTCATATTTCTGAAACCTACGATCTATTTGATATTAATAATAATTAGTCTTTCGTTTAGATTCTAGTACTCACCTATAAATTTCAGAGTTAGATATTTATTATATTAGAAAAAAATATATATGGCAGATGGGTAGGTCAACTCGCTTTCTCTACATTTGATAAATAAAAAATCTCGGAATGAAATTAATAGAATTAGCATATCATTTATTGGAGAGTCAAAGACTTGATGCTTGACATCATCATAATCTTTTTCAAGATCTAATTTATAACCTTTTAACACTTGTATCTCCCACCTTTTTCGGAGTTCATATTGAATTTCTTTATACCAAGTTTGATTAATCCAACAAACTATACCTAGGTTCTCTAATGGAAGTTTTTGGACGATTTCAGCAATGATATTTGGAAGTGTAAGTAGGTTAAATATACGTATGTTATATTCTTTGATAAATTCATCGTACTCTTTCTTATCTACCATTTATCCAATATATTGAATATTTATTACTCATGAAAAAAAGTTTAATAAATAGGTTAGTTTCACAAAGTTTAACTCACTTGGTTATCTTATTACTGGTATTGAGGTTTAAGCTTAGCTGTTGCTCTTTTTTCTGTTATCTCTAATGTCGATGTCATTCATTATAACGAAAACAAGTAATTCTTACATTTTGGTGATAATGTCCTTCAGCATCATCAAGTCGATCAACTGAAAATGACTGTGGATAACGTTTGGGATAGCCTTGGAATAGAAGTGGAACATGACATACTTTACAATATTTATCTTGCCGAGTTGCAATTTCTATAACATCCTTTACTGTGAGTGAAGGAATGGCATTTTTCTCATCGTTTTCTACTAGAAAGAGGGGTTTTTCACATACTATAGAATCTTCCATTAAATCAGATTTATTGTCTACCTCCCAGTCCTCAACTATCATAAGTGGCCTTGAAAAATGTCAGTTCTTTTTGCGGTCATCTAA
>CAJVPK010000820.1:0-20908 GCA_910592015.1 Diversispora eburnea | reverse complement strand
ATAATAATAATAATAATAATAATAATAATAATAATAATAATAATAATAATAATAATAATAATAATAATAATAATAACGATGTAATAATAAAAATAATATCGATAAAAAATAATATCGATAAAAAATAATATCAATAAAAAATAATATCAATAAAAATAATATCATTAAAAATAATATCATTGAAAATAATATCAATAAAAATAATATCAATAAAAATAATATTGATAAATTAAAAATTACCAGCATTATCCAATATAAAATCAATTCTTGTCTTTCGATATTTAGAAATTACATTCCACACTTTATCCAAATCATTAGCTAATATATTCTTTTCGGATTCTTTTAATAAATTTTCACCAGTATTTTGTAATCTCTTAATATCTTCATAATTTAAATTAGGTAATAATGATAAATCTGTTGAATTCCCCCAAAGTGAAATAAGAACTAATTCATGAAATATAATTCTTTGTTGATCTAATAATGTTGATGTTGACATAGCAATTGATGCCGTTGTTGCTGTTATTGTTAATTGATCAATACGTTTAGAAATTTCAATTATTGAATTAATTGATGCTTTAAATGATTCCAATTTTTGTCGAAAGAATGGATCATAATCATGCCAATGTTTGGTTTTAGCAAATATTGATCGAATTCTTCGATATAAATAACATTCTGTAAATAACCATGTGGCTGAATACCAATCTTCTCCTTCAAAATATTTATGAAATACGTAATTCCAATCATCAATGTCAGATTCTCCATCATCTTCTATAGGACTATCATTATGTATTTATATTATGTATATGATTTATGGTAATTTGGTTAGTATTTTAGTATTTCAATTATAATTATATAAAAAAAAATTATTAATTAAATTATATTAAATCATATTATACATTAATTTCTTTCTTCGTTGCAATTGATATTTCAATCCCGCAATAGAATCCATAATTTCCTTTCCTTCCTTATTTTTTTCTTCAATTTCCAATCTTTTACTATAATTATTGTCAATCTCATTTTTCTCATTATTATTGTTGTTAAAAATTGGTAATGAATGTCGAGTTTTATAAACATCATCAATAATTTTAGTTATAATAACTGGCCACCTATATATAGCAGAGGTATATGCAAAACTACCTTCATCTGAAGAAAGGAGTGCTGGTCGTGGTGGATTTTTAGGTGTGGGTTTTATTATTTCCATTGTTTTTTTTACAATTAACGAAAATCAAATTTTTTTTTTTTACACAAAATCTAACAATTCATTTGAGTCAGGTGACCTGACTGATTATATAATGATCGACTAGATTTTCGCGTTTTTAATTAAAAATGCATATTTTACTTTAATAAAAATCCAATAACCCTACAAATGTACTTACAGTTTGTAATTTTTGTAAAAAATTTTGATAAAAAAATGATGATAATATGTATAAATTAATTTTAATTTAATTATTGTCAATGATATAAATAAGGAAACAATTGAACTATAAAATTATACAATCTGATTGGTCAAACATATATGACCAGGTCATATGTAAGATTTTGGCTACTTGCTGAACTTGTTCTTGTAATTATTTTAATCGTTGATATAAAAGAGTATTTTCTTCTTGCAATTGTTTAGGTGTTTTCTAAATAAGTTCTTATTGATTGTTTTCTTTTTCAGCAAAATGTTCGTTTAAATTGATTACTGTTGTTTGTTGATTTTCTTTGTCCCTAATAATATTATCATTCAAAGAGATATCTTGAATATCGTGTTTTAGTTTGTTTTTTCTACTATGAAAGAAGCAATGCCCATATTAAGCTTAAATCATCCATACAAATTTCAAATTCATTAGTTAAAATCTCAAGTTCGGACTTAATTTCATCGCATAAATATACCTTTGAAATACCGAAAAACTTGTTATATCATCAATGAATGTTGTAATTCTTTTTCTAACTTCAATTAATTTAATAAAACTCTGGTAATATTCTTGATTTCTAAAGTTTTTTCCTTCCTTTTGTATTCTTTCTAGAGTCTTTATTGTAGACTCAATTACAGTAAGACGACCCATTAACAAAATGACTAATCTTTTGTTATCCATTATATCTATCATACATTTTTAAAATAAGAGTTCCGAATATTTCAAAACTTAGACTACATAAAGTAATAGCTCCTCCTGTAATTGTTAAGTATTGTTTATCAATCCCAGTTCCAACCAAAGTCAAAACATCACCCAGCATTGTTATTGCCTTGCTGATTTCTTGAAAAAAAGTAAAACCAGCAAAAACAATGGTAAGTCTGAATTCATATTAAAAATTCAGGTTACACAAATCCCCTACAACGGTTGCTCCTAAGTCAATATAGTAATATAAAATACACCTTTGTCTATTAATTAAAATTCTTTAGTACTAAACTAAACAAAAAATAATAAAAAATATAATAAAACAACTATATAGCATAGAAGAAAGAAATAAGTTGGGGCAGTGGAACAATTGTTATTTATTTGTCTGCAGTGTATTTTTTTACATTTTTACTTCACTCACTATTTGTGAAACATGGAGTATTTTTTTTACCAAGATATTTCTATGATAGATAGAACGGTCTTGTTCTTGGTTATAAAATGTTATGTGTTTCATCCCTGTAGAATCAAAATTCATAATTTTTAAAAAATTGCAAATTTAGCATCATGAAAATTGTGGAATAAGAATAACAATTGGATATCTATAGAAAAGATCTAGTTATAATGTACGTATATTGTAATTCATACAAAAAAAAAAATAAAATTTTTTTTCACATCGGAACTTCTGATTTTTTAATGTTCTCGTGTAATGTGTATCAAAAAATAATAAAAACCTTGATTAGTGAATTGCAAAGGCACTTGAAATTTTAACTCATTTATAGTTCTAAATCCTTGAGTCAATCTGTGGTTACACGATTTTGAAAGCATAAGTATCTAAATCATTATATCTATCTAAACATTGCAGGATAACAATTAAATCTTTAATAAACTATTTATTTAAAATATTAACATTAATGATACTGAACATAATTCATAAAATTAGTGATATTATCCGCCACCACCTCCACATCCACCACCTCCACATCCGCCAAATCCGCCTCCTCCAAATGCGCTTATATCAAATCCGCCTCCTCCAAATGCGCTCATATCAAATCCGCTAATTAGACCACAGCTAGTTCCACATCCACTAACGTCACCACCACAGCTTCCAAAATTTTCAATACCAAGAATTGTAAAGACTAATAAAAAAAAGATTAATTTAGTTTCAAATGTTTCAATTTTTCCATAAAAGTAAACTGACTTAAGTAAAGAATTTGCTTACATCCAAATGAATTGTATTTTAATGATTTGTGTTTTAATGAATCATATTTTGATGAACTATAAATAAAATGATGATTAAAAAAATGTGATACCTTTATAAAACTTAAAAACATTTTTATAACTCACATGTCCCTTTTTTCTTTGTCTTTTTCACTTTCAACACTTTCCACATTCTTCTCTTCAACATTATAAATTTTTATATCTTTCTCATGCTGTTTAGTAAGAGACTTTTTATAATTTTTTAATTGATTATGAACCAAAAGGCCATAAGGTGGTATGATAACAGACATGATCTTTTTTTTCTTAGTTAACCAAATCTTTGATGGATCATCATGAGTATATGGTTCGCGATACTTTTTGTACCAAGTTCGAGCGGTGGTTGCAAATCCATCGGACAATACACCTTCTGCTAATGTATCATCATGATTAATAATTTGACCAATATGCTTTTTGGTAAATTCGCGATAAAGTGATGCATGAATCTGATGTGTGTGCCAGCATAAATCAATATCAAGTGTAGGTACTAAAATGGTATTTTGCTTATCTTTCATTAAAAATAAGAATTTAAGGTATCGTATAGTGGCATTGGCTTGAACCTCAGTGTGATTGATTACTTCATTATCAACCATCTTTTTGGTGAATTCGCGTTGTCGAAATACAGCACTAATGAGGTCAATTGAGAACGGAAATGGAATACCAATATAGGCGAACACAGTTCTTCGGACAATTATTTTTCTTTTCTTTTTCATTTTGGCTGTTCTTACTTTTTTTAATTGATTTACGTGCTTGTCAAGTTCATCGATAATATATTTCCAACTTGGAGATTTCGAAACAGTAAGTTCCTTAATGTCGGGGTCATCTGTAGAGAATAACAAGCTGGAATTATTTAACGCGAATAGTTCTGAACGTGAACCATCCTTTGGATTAACTAGAGTGCCACTTGATGAAATAAAAAGTAAAATATTAGTCAATAATATATCAAAATGATCCGATGATAATAAAATTAATTATACCCAATAAATTTAGTTTTATCCTCATTCCATTTAACAATATCATCAATAAATCGCTTGCAGCTTAAAGTTTCAACAGAAATTGATACTTTGCATGTCATACATTTTTCATCTGTCTCAATGTTTCGCATCAATTTTACATAATTTTCCCTAATATCCCAACAATGAATCAAGTAAGTATGGAGTTAACAATGAAAATCGAAAATAATGTTAACTCACCATGAAATTTGGGTGATATTTTTACACCAAGGGCAAGTCATCTTAAAATCGGAACTGTCATTCGGATCAAGAACCCATGG
Organism: Diversispora eburnea; assembly: GCA_910592015.1. NCBI lineage: Eukaryota > Fungi > Glomeromycota > Glomeromycetes > Diversisporales > Diversisporaceae > Diversispora > Diversispora eburnea. Next base: position 16,282 of record CAJVPK010000820.1, on the reverse strand, counting down.
TTGTTCAGTATTTTTCACCCAAATACTTTCGGATTCAGGGTCAGAATGGCCGTCGTTTTTTACCCAAATATCATACTGATAAATAGAAACGAGAGGAATTTAGCATTTCATTTAGGATGAGAAAAGATCAGAAGAAAAGAGAGATGCTTGCCAATCGTTTCAGGGGAAAATCTGGAAACTTTAGGAAGGGATCATAAATTCGCAACATATCTTCATAGTATCGCATTGGTGAAAGCAAATGTGAATGCCAAATGTAACAAACATCTATTTAAAAAGTTATTTAGTTATTAACAAAAGTCGTAAAACAAAATTTTTTTAATTTAGCATTTTAAATCCTTTGTTCACCTATAGGAGGAATAAGTTTCATTCCTGGGTCAAAATTTTGACTACCCAAAAACTTTAACCACAACAAATAGCGTTCCTGCGCACGTAATAAATATCTCACATCAATCTGTTCATCTGCTTGTTCCAATGCTTTAAATTTAGTTAAAAGCATTAAATGTGCTTGCAACATTTCCGGTTTCACATTATCAATTCCAATATTCTGCACCCCTGTCGAAATGTTAAAATTGTTATCAGGCACGCGTAGTTCTTTTCCTTTTTCATCTTGCGAGGAAAGTGACATTATTTTTTTTTTTAATCAATTAAAAGGCAAAAATTTTTTTCGACCATTAAATATATTTCCTAGGGTAATTTTTTATTCAGCCAAAAATGGAAAATAAAAAAGGAAATTTAATTAATTTCTGATTAAAGATAAGATTTATTTTATAAAAGCCACAAACAAAACCTTTACGCATCGAGCACTAATTTTTTTTTTTAGAAAATACAAATTTGAACAAATTAGTGTTGCAACTAATTAACACGCGACAAATCACATATAATTACAAAAAATTTTATGCTATAAAATTATTATTGGAAAAGCGGGAGACTGTTTTTGTAATAAATAAATATAACGTATCTAATATGTATTTCTTTAGGCATACATTCAATAACATAATAACAAAGTTATAAAGTGAATGTTTTCAAAAAAAAAATTGTTTAGAAAATTTACAGTCAAAGTTGAGTGTAATTTATTTTATAATAAAGATAAAGTTGAAACTTTTAACAGTATATCACATATCAATTATATAAAGAGACGATGATGCGTGTATTCAATAATAAAAACACATTAATACTATTATTGTCACTATTAGAGTTAATACTTTTCGATGATAAAAATAAAGATTAAATAAAAATAAATATTATCATTCTATCAAATGGAATACAACTCAAATTGTATGTGTATATAAAGATAAGTTCAAATTAAAAAACGTACTAAAAATAAATAAAAAAAAACATTAAATTTAGAATCTTTGAATTTTAAAAAAATATATATATCAAAGAACAAGTAATAAATAAATACTTACAGGTATCAATTTCCACTTTACAATTTTACAATATTCATCCCAATACTTTCCATATTTCCCGCGACATCTTGCATCATCACGATAAATACGATGTAATAAAAGTATAACCATGTAAATAATATAAAAGTAAGGTAGTAAATGACTGAATCCACAAGTAAGACATTCAGCTAACGATATAAGAAGATCTCCAACATAATTAAAATGACGAGATATTCCTATAATGATAAATTAAATATATTAAGAGTTTAAATTTAAATTGAATATATTATTAAATATTAAGTTGTGAATATTAATAATTTACCCCAATATCCACTAGTCAGTAGAATACTTGAATGTTCTTTTCCATCGCTAGTAGTAAACCTTGTTCGAATGAATTGAGCAGGTTTTCCCCAAATCTTAGATTTACCATCGGTTCGACGCATAAGATCTTTTTGATTATTGACCGCTCGGAATATATAATATCCCACTAAACCAGTAGTTAATACCACCAAAAAGTAATTGGTTGAAAGATCGATGGGATTTCGAACAAGGTAATGAGATTGAATTGTGTACTAAAAAGTTGAAATAAATATTTCATTTACAATGCATTCAAAGAAGAAAAAATGATATACGAGAAAATTAAAAAAAAAGAAATTAGAAATTACCATCCAAGGAAGCCATACTGTATCGCCCCACGCTAAATAAAATCCAAAATGATCATGCGCGATATCTGAAAAATGTAAAAAAAATTAATAATAAATAAAGATAATAAATAAAGATAATAATTAAAGATAAATTAAATTACCAATTGTTCTTAGATACCAATCTTCATAATAGAAGAAATCCAAAACGTACATTGCATGTAAAATATTCAATAAAACCATCGAATTTGTTACATAACCTAATTATTATGATTATTATTATTATTATTGTTATTATTATTATTATTATTATTATTATTGTTGTTGTTGTTGTGTTATTAGATTTTATATGTTAGATTACTTAAAATATTATTGAAAATCAAAATACTTTATATTTTATTCACCTATTTGATTATATTGAGCAAAAGCAAATGACAAATCGATTAAAGTCCAAGCAATAATTCCTGGTCTTCCATTATGAAATAGTTTAAAATCCCAATATTTTCCAAAACGTGGATTCATTTCAATTCCCATAAGTAAATCATAAATGAAACTACCAGAAAATTTACGATCTTCGGGATGAGATGGCATAACATAAGCTTTAATATACGCAAAGAAACTAAGGAAATAACCATAAATGTTGGCTGCTATAAAAAGTGTTCCCCATTGATCATGAATAATTGATGCATCCCACCATTTAAAGTAGAATGCTCCAGTGAGAAAGAGAACATGTGTTATAAACCAGGCCAATAAACCATTTACCTTATAAAATGTAATATAAAAATAATTAATTAAGTAAATAAATAAATAAATAAATATATATATATATATATATATATATTTATATATATTTATATATTTATATATATTTATATATTTATATATATTTATATATTTATAACAAATGAGAGAGGTTATCGCTTACTTTATAGGGAAGAATGTGTCCAGCAGGAGTTCTTTGACCATATCCTATCTTTGCTGGTAGAATTGCGTATAATACACTTTGGAAACCTAACCAAATTCCATATATTTTTAAACCTTCCCAAGTAAATTGTGGAAGGTTATTAATTACAACTGAATTAAATGTCTCCTTTGAAAACCCATTAATTTGAAAGATGCGAAGAGGTTCATAAAGAGAACAACTATAATGAGTACAGGAAATCCAAAACGCAAGAACCAGTAGAGGACAACACAGGAGAATGAGTGACGAAAGTAGTATGGTAACAAGATGGATATCTGAGAAATAAAAATTCCAGTATTACTTTTTTTTTTTTTTTAGAAAAAAATTTTTTCAATTTTTTTCCAAATATTAAGTATAATACCTTTATCTCGGCCCCAAGTTTTTCCTATTTGCTTTGACTCTTTGGAGATTTTTTTTGAGTTTCTTAAAGACATTTTTGAATTTTTTGAAGTCATTTTTTGAAATAAGAGATGACAAAAGATCCGTTACATCTGTTAAACATAAATTTAATCTAATAAATTTAATCTAATAAATTTAAGGTTTAATATCATGTAGATCTTCATTTATAGTATGAAATCAAAATTGTTAAGTACGCGTTATTTATTATCTTTAATATGATTGGTCAGCTACGCGTTAAGGAACACGAATTATTGATTTTAATAGTCACGCAAAAAAAGTAGATTTTGTAATGGTAGAAAATAATAATTCTAGTATTATGGAATTGGAAGACTATCTCAAACCAAGTATACCGAGCTTTCCGTTCTTTGGAGACAAGTTAATTAAACTCCTTAAAATATAATTATGCAAACTTGTTACAATTTGTTAAAAAAAAAAATACGGGTTAAAATCATGATAATTTTAGAACCAACGATTCAGACAGCGATGGACAAGAGGATCAATATCGAAGATTACAAAGCGATCATGATTTACTTTTATTAAGTATGGTAAGCTAACAACTTTCACACAGTAATATGTGAAATTAATTTAAAAAAGATTTTTTAAATTTATCATCAAAAGCTTATCATAGAAAAACTTAAAAACAAGAACAGAATTAAGTGAACGCGAAGTGGACGCGTTAAAAGCGAAATTACGGTATGTTATACCTTCATTGAATTTATACTGAATTTATATGGACTTCATATTGAATTTGTACTGAATTTATATTGAATTTATATTGAATTTATGTCAAATTTTTGTGTCATCAAAATAAACAAATTTTTGGTGTAAAGTTGGTTAGAAGAAGATTTGAATAAAGAATCAGAAAGATATCGAATTACAAAGGATGAACTGGCGAAAACGAAAACTCATTTACAATATACCAAAACACAAGCTTCTGTAAAATAATAATAATAATAATAATATTTTTACATTTGTAATTATATAATTTTATTTATATTTTCTAATAATAATTAATATTATTATTTTGTGTAGCATGAAATTAGAAAAAAGGAAAATGATTATAACAGATTTAAAGAACAAATGCAAAAATTACTTAATACAAGATACAATGCATCAAATTGTGGCCCGGATGATGTAAGCCCTCCTCGAAAGTCTACAGTGCGACGTGGTGGAGGGAATAACAACAACAATAATAATAATAATAACAATATGAAGAAATTTAATAAAGCAAGTATCATAATCTTCATTTTTTTTTTTTGTGTCAACAATTTATTTAGTAATAATAATAACAATAATAATATTGTATTTTTAAAAGGATTTTGATAATGACTTGTTGGCAGAAAATACCAAATTGAGGAAATTACTTTTTGAAGTTCAAAATCAAATAAATTCTTTCGTAGAAATTCAGGCTCAAAAGCGTCTCGAACATGAAGCCGAAATAGATCCGGAACTGGTTAATTTGAAAGTATGTTACAAATATCAATTAATTTCAAATATTTCAAATATTTCAAATAATTTATAAAATTCAATTATTTAAACTAAAAAACTTGACCCACATAATAGACACCAGAATCATATAATGCAAAAGTGGCACGTTCTCAGCTTCCATTTGAATTATTAGCAGAAAATATTGAAGAGGAAGTTAAAGATCTTTTATTAGCCCTCAAATTTGAATTAAGTAATTAAAAGAAATTTTTATTATCAATCCAACTTATTATTATTTGTTATTATTATTATTATTATTATTATTATTATTATTATTTAAATTTTTAACTTATTATTTTCCTTCAATTAATTAATTAGAGGATGTTAATTTCATGATTGAAGTTTACAAGAAGAATGACGAACGACAAAAATCAGAAATCGAATCATTTAGAAATCAAATAAATGAAGTCAATTTAATGATCGAAAATTGCAAGAATAATGAAGAATCATTAAGGAATCAATACACGGAAGCTTATTTCATGATTGAAAATTATAAGAAAAAGGATGAACGACAAAAATTAGAAATTAAATCATTTAGAGATCAAATAGAAGAAGTTAATTTAATGATTGAAAATTACAAGAAAAAGGATGAATCATTTAGAAATCAAATTGAAAATTCTAATTTAATGATTGCTGAATTTTATAAAAAGGACGAACAACAAAGACAAGAAATTGAATCATTAAGAGAAAAATTCGCGGAAGCTACTTTTATGATTGAAATTTATAAGAAGAATGATGAACAACAAAAATCAGAAATTGAATCATTTAATAATCAAATTGGGGAAATTAATTTAATGATTGAAAATTACAAAAATAATGAAAATTCATTAAGAAATCATTTAGAGGAAGCTAATTTTAAGATTGAAAGTTACAAGAAAAAGGATGAACGACAAAAATTGGAAATTAAATCTTTTAGAGATCAAATAGAGGAAGCTCTTACAATAATTTCAAATTATAAAAAAGAGGAAGAAATATTTAAAAATAAAATGGAGGAAATCAATTTTAAGATTGAAGATTACATCAAAAAGGATGAACAACAAAAAATAGAAATTGAATTATTAAAAAATCAAATAGAAGATGATAAATTAATGATTTCAGATTATAAAAGAAAGGAAGAATTATTTAAAAATCAAATGTTGGAAGCTAATAAAAAGAATGAACAACAAAAATCAGCAATTGATACGTTAAGAAATCAAATAGAGGATATTAATTTAATGATATCAAATTATATGAAAAAGGATGAACAACAAAAATTAGCAATTGAATCATTTAGGAACCAAATAGAAGATGCTACTTTAATGATTTTTAACTATGAGAAAAATGAAGAACAACAAAAATTAGAGATTGAAACATTTAGGAATCGACTTGGTAATGAAATAATTTGATTTGATTGAATTTTTAATTTATTTTAATTAATTTTTGAATACAGAAATTGAATTAATTAATTAATAACAATTTTTATATACATATAGATAAAACAAAGAAAATGTTAATTGATATCCAACTAGCAAAGGAAGAAGAAATTAGTTTAGCTCGAATTAACTTGTAACTTTTTTTTTTTTGTATATTTTGGTTGTTCTCTTGTAATAAAAAAAAAAAAAAAGCTACTTGGATCGAACTTTGTGTTTATATATGTTTATATATTGTTCACATGTTTACTTTTGTTAATTTTTATCTTTTATAATAATTATTGTCTATTATTTTTAAAGTTACAAAATAATATAAGTTGATTTGTTTATTTATTTACACCATAATATTAATCAAAAAAAAAATAAAATAAAGTGTTACATGAATTTATTGAAAATGATTGTTATCTAGTAAAAAAAAAAGAATCTTAAAGTTCTAAAAATGTCTCAACTTCAGCAACTTCAAATCATCGAAATCAAAAACCTCAACATCATCATCATGAACACGACCAATAATAATAATAATAATAATAACTACACTAAAAATATATGTATGTGAATGAATAAAAGATTAGAAGATTAAAAGGAAAAATTATGAATATTGAGCATATTCCTGAGGAACGGGAGTAACCGGATAACCGGGTGTATTTTGTTGTTGATTCACTTGCTGTGGTGGATAGCATGAAACATATGATTGTTGCGGTGAAATAAATTGTGTTTGTGATTGAGGTAGAGATGACGAGGATGACGACTGCGATGTTTGTGCATTTTGATGTTGCACATTAATATTAGGTTGCGATACAGAAGGGTAATTACCATAATTTATAGGTTGTTGACCTGGAGGTGCACCTGAAGAAATATCAGAATATGGAGCAAACGTAGTAGTCGGTTGTTGAGTAGTCTGTTGAATAGTCGCTTGTTCTTGATTATTTACATTCATGTAGGGTGTTTGTTGAGGAGTTTGAGAATTAAATAGTGGTTGCAGAGAATAAAATTGATTTTGTCCAGAAGGATCATGTGGATTTTGTGGATCTTGTAGATTTTGTGGATTTTGTAGATTTTGTGGATTTTGTAGATTTTGTGGATTTTGTGGATCATGTATATTTTGTGGATTTTGTGGATTCTGTGGATTCTGTAGATTCTGTGGATTTTGTGTGGCATATTGGACTGGCTGTTGTTGATTATAAGGAACGTTTTGAGATGGATCTTGTTGATTGAATTGTGTTTGTTGTTGCGTCGTATAAATGCTAGGTTGACCCATAGAATCCTGGGATGGTTGTGGAGTGAATTGAGATTGGCCTATGAATGTGTTTGATTGTGGCAGTGGTTGTTGATTGGGATATATAGGTTGTTGTGTACGTGATGGATCATTCATAATTTGATTTGTGTATTGAGGGATTGGTTGAGAACTTTGTTGTGATTGAAAATTTCCTTGAACCGGAATTTCTTGAGATAGTTGAGTTTGATATTGTGGCATTTGTTGATTCACGGGTACTTCTCGTGTAGTTTGAGATAAGTATTGTGGTTGCGGTTGGGTTTGCAACTGAGTTTGAGATTGTGGTTGCGACTGCGGTTGCAACTGGGATTGAGATTGAGGTTGTGACTGGGTTTGATAAGGATTATTTTGTTGACCTAAAAACCCATCCGGTAAATTTTGGGGCACGTATAGAGATTGATTATACAAATGCGGCGGTAGTTGCTGTTGATCATTTTCTTGAAATTGTTGACCCTTATTATCGATCTGAGACGATGGATATGTCGAATATTGTTGCGCTGGATAATATGTGGGTGTAGGATCACCGTAACCTGGCAACATGGATGAATTCGATTGCGCGTAGGATTGCACGTTAAGATTTGTATAACTTGTATTTAGGGACGACGTATTGAATTGTGGATTCGTTGACGAAGTATTTGGAATATAAGCTATTAAAATTTTTTTGAAATTAGGTAATTAGAATTATAAATTATTAATAATATTAAAAATTGCTTTTAAAATATTTAAAATAGATTTAAATTATATCTTGTTCATTTACCCGGATCATATTTTCGAAGCGATTCTGACATAAGCTTATCGTATGTAGTAGTTGCTTGAATGAATTTTTTATGAAGTGCGAGTAGATCATCTGTAAAGAATTAAAAAATATATATTTTTTAATTATTAATTATTAACATATATTTAATTATTAATATAATCTTTTTTTTTTTTTAAGGGAAAAGTTAATACCTTTTTTCTGACTATATTTTTCAATAAGTTTCATTAACTTAGGTCGAACAGGTAAAGTTTCGTTATATAAATTCTAAATTTTATAATTTTATAATTTTATAATTTGTCATAATTATTAAACAAAGCGTAAAATTTTTTATAAACAAATGATAAATATTTACCTGAATATTTTCGTTTTCAGTGACACTATCCTTTTGTGGATCCAAAACAGACAACATTTCTAAGAGAAGATCGATATTGCGACCTTCAGAGAAAACACTAACTTCCATTTCAGCCTCTTTTGCAATATCCGCTGGAGTTGGATCAGGTAACTTTTCCTATTTATTTAAAAATGATTCCAATGATTATTCGTTTTTTTAATTAAATATATAAAGAATATATAAAGAATATATTAGGAATATATTATAGAATTATTTTACTAACCACATAATTTACTGGAAATATTCCTGTTTGTCCACGCAATTCACCTCGCCACCAATCTTGATACAAGCTATCCAATACTGTGATTACATCACCTCGAGAAAAACCAAGTTCACCTGTTTCAGTGGGAATAAAATCATATAATGCTTTCACACGTGAAACATTAGGTGATTTAACGTTATCATTATTCTGCTTTAATGTTGTATAGGAAAATTATGAGTAAATAACAAATGTTAATACTAACATTTAAATAATAATTATTATTGTTATTATTATTATATTAACCAACCTGTACAGATGATTGTGGTGTGGTGACTTTTGCTAATGGTGTATTATTAACCGCCTTTTGAGATGAACTTTCCAATGAAAGTTTCAGAGCTTTTTGAAGATCTTCCTCTTCCTCTTTGCGTCTTTTATCATCAAGCTGTATGAAAAACAAATATATATATATATTAGTAAAAAGTTTTTTAAATGTATATTTTAAATAATAAGTGTAAATAACCAATATAATAATTATTATTATTATAATCTAAACCTTACTTACTTCACTTGGTCCTTTCTTTGGTCTTTCTGGCGAAGGAAACTGAAAACCTAATAGTAAAATAAATAATTTTGAGAAAACCGTAAATATATTAAATAATTTCGTATAATAATAGTAAAATTATTGAAATTTACTTTTCCGTAGATTATTGAAAGTCTCTTCCATAAGATCCAAAGATGGTTCTGAACGAAACAAATTACTCCATTCTTGAATTAAATCGAGTATTCGATTTTTGACTTTTTCATGAACCCCCTAAAACAATTAATATAATTAGTATAATAATTCAATTAAATAACAATTAAATAACAATAAAATATAATTAAATAATTAAATATTTAATTATCAAATATTTAAATAAAGCTCATCATTCATTAAATAAATTATCTACATACTTTATCATTTAGCATCCGGGTTAACACTGTAATAAAAGCTCTCGAACAAATCTCTTTGCGAATTTCCATTTCGTAAGTGCCGCCACTGCGAACCAGGGCATTTGACAGCTATCATAAAAAAATTTTAAGTTAATGAACCCCCAAAAAATTTTTTGATTATGTGTAAAACTTACTGTTAAAGTATATAATTGAACATTGGCATTTCGATGGCTCAGACGCTTTAAAATAGATGCCACACATTCACGGGCACTGAAAAAAAAATAATATGTTAATAAATCTCAACAAAATGAGGGAGAATTATTATTATTATTACTATTATTAGAAAAAAACTACATTTAACCGGAGGGAGTGGGCAGAATTAAGTTAATGTTGGTAGGGTTAGATTGACCAGGAATTATGTAATTCTGCCTACGGTGAAATTTCCCCCCCGGTGAAAATTAGCATCACTCTTATTATTATTATTATTATTATTATTATTATAAGTAATATATACTTACGCTTGTTCGCCTCCCGAATCAACCTTATGACATATACCTGTTATTAAATTCCAATCCTCCCTGGTGAGGGTCTCACTTGTTGCGGCGTCTAATCAAAAGTATAAATCAAACTTGGTTAATTAAGTGATTATCATAGTTAGCAAGAGTATTTGATAAAGTATAATAAATACATACTAACAGATTCGTCAAATGCGTTGGGACGTCCGAACATATTATTTTTTTATTAAAATGAATTATCGAATTCTTTTTTAATTCGTTTTTTTTTTTGGTTATTTGTCGTTTAGAGGTATATAAAGAGTTAAAATGAAAGATAAAAATAGAATGAGTTTGGTCAGTTGATTTAATTTCACAAATCCGATGACTTTCTAAAAAATTTTCATCCTGAACTAGTATTGAAATTTTCTAAATCGGTTTTGAAATCGTAACTCTATACGAAAATAAGGTTTGTTATTATATATTAAATTACATTCATCCTTTCTCTTTTGAATTTTTCAAGTCAATTTGCACTATCAGATTTATATGTGGCCATAATAATGAAAATGAATTTGGATTAATTGCTATTATATTCGAATAATTATCTATAAAAGCAATCATAGTTCTTTATTAAATACTCTACTTTTTTTTAATGCTAGAAAATGGATCTGTTTTTCATTATGAAATAATGGAGATTATCATTACCCTGAAACTTGTAGTGTCCTATAATTTACAATAGTAAATAAAGATTATGCATCAACATTTCATATTCTTTAAGACATTGTCAAATTTAATTTTTTTTTTTTTTTTTTTTTTTTTTTTTTTTTGTATGGGAATAATCATAATTACATACTGTAAATAATTACTAATTCAGATTATTCGATTATTCTTATTTTTTTTTAAATGTAGAGGCATCCTCAGTTTATAAGACATTTATTATGTATAATAAATAAAGTATCCGTTTATTTTTGTAATCACGAATTCTATTTTATTTTTATTGAAATGTAAATCGTATATTAACAGGTACTAATTATGATGAATCAAAAAATGAATCGATTCTTTATCAGTTTTATTCGAGTTATTCGAGTTTACTTAAATCATAGTAATATCGCATTTGATATCCTGATATCCAGGAATTTTTGGACCATTACAAGGAACCAATAATAACTGGAACATGTACAGTACCTAGAAGTTATGCTTGTGTGATAGGGTGAAGATCTGTTGTTCCGAAAGACGTTGCTAAAGGTATGGTTTGATTTGGGTTGTTACGCAGGTAAAGCAATACAAGAAGTGCAAAAGTATCATTATGGCTAAATAAATTTGGATAGTAGTCCGTTGAGAAAAATAATAAGCTACTTTATCATGCATATAGTTTAAACTTTCGGTACTTCCAATTTTCACCACCAGAGTTGGATATGGTTTCCTGTTGAATTGATTGCTTGTGTAGGTTGAGGTCGTCGGTGATTTATTGGTCGAACACAAATGTCAGGATGATAGACACTATTCATATCCACAATAACATCTATTCATCAATTAAATGGTATTTGACTGAAATTCTTGGTTCTTCTTTACAAAACTTGAGATAAGTTTTAAGAGATACTTTTTTGTCAATATCTAATAGTAATTAAAGAAACGGCATGTGCTTCAGGAACTGTTTTTTGTAATCCTATCCAAGTATAATTGCAATTTTCTCTTGTATATTTTTTGTCATTCCCCAATACATTTCAATAAAGTTTAATTCATAATGAAATTTTGGTTAAAATATACATTTGTGACCTTTAGCTATAATTTCTATTTCAATTTTTGATTTTTGATTTAAAAAATCAGGTTGTAATGAAAGAATATGAAAAGCACAACAATTTGTACAATTGGATCTATAATTTTTTCCTCCCCAATACATAATTTACAAGTTACTAATAATTTGTTATTGGTTGGTCATAAATTATGTTCTATTAAAATTTGTTTCATTCCTTTGGTTGACCAGTAAATGTAGGATGATCTAAAGGAAAACCCATTTCTTGAATTATATTATTTAAACCAAAAGCATAATTTCTATCTGGCTTCATATTCATTTATATACATTCAGTTGATCTTCAAGCATAGTACCATGATTTGTACTATTATCACACTAGTTAAATGCAAAAGAATCACTACTGAATGGTGATTCCTATTATACATGTTATCAAAAGTAAAAAGCCTTGACTAAATTCCAATTTTTTCAATTTTTAATTATGTCTGACTCAATAATTACATCAAATTACTATATAAAAATGAAAATTTCACTTCAATTTTTTCAATTTTTTAATTGTATCAAATTCAATTAATGGTTTTGATAACATACATAATTCCTATATTATAGATCAGCTAAAAATCAGAATTTCTATATTATAGACCAACTAAAATTAATTGTCCTATTGCATCCTATATTATAAATTAGTTAAATTCAGAATTTCTTTTCAAAGTGACTATTCTTTTGTGTTTGACCTGTGTCAAATGCAAAATAACTATTGGATTTAAATGTATAATTTTAAAAATTGAAATAGCATAATTGATTACTTGATTAAGAAAATGATCTAATGTTCACTATCCATCTTTATTTTTATTAGGATATAAAATTTTTTTTATTTCAAAAGGTATATTTAAATATAAATATAATAATTTTTAATCTTAATTAATTAATTGTTTCAAGAAAAAATTCACTAATCATTATTAATTTGTCTTGTCCTTTTTAATATAAAGAAAGTTCACCTAAATAACAAGTTGATTTATCATTAACCTGTTTTTTTTTCACATTAAGTTGGACCACTAACAATTCTGTTATTATTGTTATTATTGATATTATTATTACCACTATTATTATTATTTTCGTGATTTTTGTTATTGTTATTGTTATCATAATAATCATGTATAAATAATAGAGATGGTAATGCTACCAGTAGTAATAATACTACTGATGGTAATAATAATAATATTATCAGTGATAATAATTTTGCTAATAATAATGTCTTATTCTTTAATAACTTTATTTTACAAATTATTTATTTTTTTTATTTTTTATTTTATTTTTTTTTTGTTCCAATGAGACCTTGTCCCAAATTTTATTAATTAAAACAAGAGAAAGTTCCTTACAGATATAAGATACATGACTTATTTTAATGACTATTAGTTAAAGATGGAACTTAGACTAATCTGAAGGGACATGTCTACAACTTATCACCTAACAATAACAATTGCCTTCAGAGTAGTATGTTTATGTATAAATTGAACTTGAAATTGGTACTTTAATCTGTATAGCATTTTTACTTTTTCATTTCACTGGAAACTTTTTTTTTTATATTAATTTTTATATCATTTTACTTAATTTTTTTTGTATGTCACTCGAATAACATGTGATTTATTTTTTTTGACCTCATCTCAATATTACTACTCTACTTGTTATAAAAAAAAAACAGGAAGTTAAAAAATGAATATCCTGAAGTTAAGTGAAACATGCATCAGTAAGTTTAAATTTAATATTATTTTCTTTACTATTCTAATTTACTTTTAAACTTTATTTAGTCTTCTGTTACTATGAAACATAAATTTCAAAAGGTAAATGTGAAACTGTCACAGGTCAAAATTCAAATATTGAACATTTATCAGGTACCTATTGGGTATTCGATATATTTATAATATTGAATACCTATTGAATATATTTATAATATTGGATACCTATTGGATATCTATCAAGGAAGAATAAACATATTGGATATTTGATATGATTAATTATTACTAAATAACTGATAATTAATTTTGTAAATTTTATCATATATCCAATATAATAGTGATAGATGTGAGATAAATTTTATTATTATCTCAGGTCCCCAATATTATCTTGAATATCAGATATATACTTGTATACAAAATTATTTTGGAATTCTGAAATTGCAATTTCGAAGAAAAAAGTTGAAATAGTTTTTCATAGAAGATAAAATTATTTTACTTAAAATCTGAAATTTTTTAATCATTCAGATTTATTCTTTGATTAAAGATACATATAACTAGGTACTTTTTTTACTTCTATATATAGAATAGATTCTGCATAAATCTTAAAAAGTCAAAATAACTCAAAAATCTAAAATCAATTTTGGAAACATGTATAATCGGATACATGATAATAAATAATAATATTAGACAGAAGGTATTCTAATTATTTTATTCAAGTACACAATATTATCATTAATATTGAATGCCTGAAAAAAAAATTATTAATTTAGATGCCTGATATTTTATTAATGATATATCGATGTAAAATTTTTACATTATATCAAGTATCCGATACTACTAAAAATCAGGTTTATATACTTATTATATTAAATAATTTCTTTATTATTATTAAATAAAATAAATTAAACATTAAATTTTCTATTCAATGAAATTATTGAAACATAATTTTTCTTATTCTTATTTTCCATTCAATAGTTTATCTTAATGGCTCGACCATATATTCTATATACTGCAATAATCGAATCTATACCTTCCTTATAATATTCTTCTTTCTATAACTCTATATTTGATATTTTAGATGTCATAAATTTATGCTTAAATCAAATACTAGAGAAAGACATATTTTTGTACTATTTAATATAGGCTAAAGATAGATTCTTGATTCATTTGAAAAAATAACACTGGTCAAAATTAATAAATAATATATATATCAGGTACTTGATATGTGCATGGTACGTCCCTACTATCGGACATATATCGGGTACCCGATAGGTATAGAAAATATTTTATATATATATTGGATACCTGATAAGTATAAAAAATATTTTCTACACATATCGGGTACCCGATATATATCTGATATTAGGGACGTACCATGCACATATCGGGTACTTGATATGTCACTGGTTGAAAATTGATAAAACATACATATATCGGATATCCAATATGTGTATGTTTTATTAATTTTTGACCAGTGTGTGTATTATTTATCAATTTTTGATCAATGTAAGTGTATATTCAAAGTAATATTGTATTTCTTCAAGATAAATATTATTTGTTCTATCTTTAAAGATCTCTTATTTTTTTAGGATTACTATATTATTTTCATATCGGCCTGCAATTTTGAATTCAAATATTTTATTCTCTATTATTAACCTTGTATATTAGTTTATAATTACTTTCATACATGCCTTTACATCTTTCTTTTTTAAATTATATAATATTACATATTATTTATATAATCTTTTTTGAATTTTTACTGGAATACTTACTTTTTTATATGTAGGTACTAACATATGTCCTGATATATGTTCAGTGCTATAAATCTTATTGGATACATCATGTCTTAGAAAGATGAAATACTGTAATTCTTTTCTATCAAATTTATTAGTTACAGCTAAGCTACTAGTAACTTTCTTCGGTACAAGAAATTGAATATCCATTGACAGAAAAAATAATAATTCACAATACTGATCGAAAATTGATAAATAATATACATATCAGGTATCTGATATGTACATGGTACGTCTCTAATATCGAATATATATCGGGTACCTAATAGATGTAGAAAATATTTTATATATACACCGGCCTGCCAAAAGTATCCGGACAGCTGTTTTTTTTCAAATTTTTTAAAAAATTTCAAGGATGAATTCTGGCACAACGAATAATTTAAATTGCACAAACTTTTTTTTAAAAGAATTCCCAGATCAAGGGCTATCGTATGATATCTTATTTATTCAAATTGGATACCTGCTCATTTTAAAATATTGTCTTAAATAAAATTAACCAAAAATATTAAATTAAATTATTAATCGTAATCTCTTTCGATTTCAGTAATTATCTACTGGAAGTGCTTACTATCTTATAAGAATTTGTAGCTCTATACTAAATCTATGACTTTAATTAGTACCATATTTTATGTTTTCTAGTTAAAATCAGAACTTTACTTAGACACGACTAAAAAACGAT
>CAJVPK010000819.1:0-20920 GCA_910592015.1 Diversispora eburnea | reverse complement strand
TGGGATTTGGGATTTGGGATTTCGGCATTTGGGATTTCGGCATTTGGATTTTGAATTTGGGTGGCAGGTATAACTAAACATAGTAATCATTGTTTTAGAGTGTGATCCAGGAATTAATAAGAAAATTGATGATAAAGATAAGATTTTATAAACATTAGATTTCACAGTTAAACTACCATTCTTTGAAATTTTAACTGATTCATTTTGATATTGTCAGAATAGCTGAGATACATTGGTGCTTCCAATTTTATAATCATATAATTGCTCATTTCTTTTGAAATAAAGTTTACCAACATCATCAACTATTAAACTATCTTCATCCTTTTTAATCTGTTTAATAAACAGATTATTAGTCAGAGAATGTCCTCCTGGTATAATATTGTATAACAATAATAAAGTATAATTATTGTTATTTGATCTTTTAAACATCCTTTCATCATAAAAATCAAAAATTGTTCATTTTCTTTGAGGCATGATATATTTATTCTGATAATATAATTAGTATTGATATCAGATTGGGAAAAGAGAATCGCATTGTCAAACTATTACATTAAATTATTCCTATTAATTTATTACTTGACTTATTGTACTTGGTTATAACGTTAGAATTAATAAGACATTCATGTTGTTTCTAAATAATTCAAAGTTAGCAAAATATAATTATAACTTACAATACAAATATAGTCACTAACCTTTTTCTCTTCCAAAATTAATTTATCAACAAGGGTTGAGTTTCGTTCACACTATATCCGAACACTATTTCAATACTGTTCTACACTATAAGAGCCTAAATATTTGCCAATTGTATTTAAAAAACTTATTGCCTTTTCTGAGTATCTATCATTCACCGATGCAAGTTTCTTTAATACATTTCACAAATCACTTTTGACCTGATTCTTTTGAGAGAATTGATATTCTAGCTTTTTAAAAAATTTTCCAGTTGTAAAATCCTGTGAAATGACTTCTTTTAGTACATCAATGTGATCCTGCACATTAAAATAGAATAATAATTAATACTGTAAATTAATTCAATAGTGATAAATGAAACAATAAATGATAAATACCATTGTAATCTAAAAATGACATGGAATTATTATTACAAGAAAGATTAGTTAGAGGTTCTCTAAATATTATTAAATAATATTTTTCTTATTAACTAAGCTTTCTCCAATTATGATAAGGTCAATATATTAAGCTCAATAGTTATAATGTACCCATTTTCCTAATAACATCAGAGCAAGGAGACCTTCAATAGAATTACGAGCTAGCAAAATGCTGACCGAAAAGTCAGAACCTTATCATATCTTTTAAAAACTATGCGACACCCCCCCAATATCATCAAAGTGGAAAAACTTCTAATGGAATTACAGGCCAGCAGAATATCGAGTTTACAAAAACAAAAAAACATAAAGCTAAACTTAACTGAAGTTTGAAGTAAATAGAAACTAATACGCATTACAAATATTTTATCAAATGAATATATAGATCAGGTCAGCACATAACACATGATAATATACAATTTAAGGTTTCAGATTTACTTTATTAATATGTAATAGAAATTTGTTAAATTTAATTAATACCCCTCAATTCGAGTGTTATATATTTTATAAAATATCTTTTTACATGTCTCTTTCTTGTTTTTGTAGTTACTTTTATAATACATTTTTATCATGTCTAAAATCACTTCAACTATTAACTTTTGAGGAGAGTTATTCACATCTAATGATATCCTATACACAAAGTATTTTGAGCTTTGCTTATATGAAAACTGATCTCTCCATCAATATGTCTCCCTTATAATAATAATTATAAATTCACTGAGAAAGAAAATACACATTTATATTTTTTTTATACTCTGTAAGATATTAGTAATAATTTATATGTATCACAAGAAATTTAGGATGTTGCTCAAAAACTCATAAACAATAAAAAGGTAGATATAATAAATATAATTAATAAGATTTGATAAGGCCTTATAACCAGGTACTTGTACCTATTGGATATTGTCTATGCAAGTACTGAAATGGATGCGTTTGTTGGATTTGTCTATTAAATTCATCTGACAGACACCCAGTAAACATCATGGAATATTGATATAAATTTTTAAGATCTGTTGATTCTAAAGGAGGATTCAAATATGTCTTTCTTTACATTAAGTGGACATTCACCAATGAAGTAAAATATTCTTTAACATTTTCAAAAAAGAAGAGAAAAAACTTTCGTGTCCTCCAGTAGATAAAATCAAATATCACTATGTCCCAGGAAATATATAAGAATGTCAAGATGAAAATCTAATTCCAAAAAATGAAAATTTCTCACCAGTTTTTACACGAATGTTCACTTAATAAAAATTTACTATTATATATTCTTGCACCCACCATATAATCTTATTTTTGTATAATTATGCTTACTGGGAAATATCTTATATCTGATTTTGCTTTTTATAAGCTGATATTGAAAAAGTAAATAACTTGTAAAAAAAAACTAACAAGGAAAAGAAGTCATTGCAACCACCAGTAGCATCCTCATCATTAGCATTATCATCATTGCTATCAGTAACATTATCATCATCATCACCAACATTATTATCTTCATCTATACATGATTATTTTGATCATACCGATAACAATGATCACGAAAATAACAATAATGATAGTGATGAAAATAATAATAACAATAATGGCAATAATAGTGATAGTAATAACAATAATAATAAAAATAATAATGATAATGATGATAATGATAATAACTGTAATAATAATAACAACATTAATAACAATAATAGCAATGATAATGATGATGATGATAATGATGACAATAATAATAATAATAATAATAATAATAATAATAATAATGACAATAATAATAATAATGACAATATCAATGACAATAATGATAACAATAATAATGGCAATGATAATAATAGCAGTAATAATAATAATAATATGAATAATAACAATTCTATACAACAAAAAAAAAAGTGGTGCCTACATCTCATCAGAATAAAAAATGGGTTAATAATAATAATAATAATAGTAACAATAGCAATAATAACAACAATAATGATAATAACAACAGTAACAATAATAATAATAATGACAATGTCAATGAAGATAATATTAACAATGACAATAACAATGACAATAACAATAATAATGACAATATCAACAACAATAATAATAACAACAATAATATCAACGATGTTAGGGTTCTATGCAACAAAAAAAAAGAAAATGGGTTAATGATAATGATAATAGTAGTAATAATAATAATGCCAATAATAATAATAATAATAATATTAATAATAATAACAATAATAATAATGGTGATGGTAATAATGATGATAATAATAATAACAATAACAATAATAATGACAACGATAATAATAATAATAATAGTAACAACAATATTAATAAAAATAATAGCAATGATAATAATAATAGTAATAATAACAATAATAACAATAATAGATGATGAAAAAGAAGAAACCAAGTTAATCATAATAATAATGATAATAATAACAATAACAATAATAATGACAATAACAATGACAATAATAATAATGATAATAATAATAATGATATTGGTAATAATGATAATAATGACAATAACAATGACAATAACAATAATGATAATAGTGATAATGGTGATCACGGTGATGGTAATAATAATGATAATAATAATGATAATAATAATAATGGTAGTGATAATAATAATAATGATGAGAATAATAACAACAATAATAATGATAATGATAATAGCAATATTGTTGGTAGTTCTATTCAACAAACAAGAAAAAGTCCTCAGAATAAGAGTAAATCAAATATGATATAGAATATTTATCAAAAAACTCTGTAAGTATAAATGGTATTAACAATAATAGTAATAATAGTTATATTAATAAATTTTACTTTATCTTTAAACTTTACTATCACCATCATTATCTTCCTCTTCAGTTACTCAGAGAAGCAGAAAAAGAAAAAGAGTTATCTATTCAAGAAGTTATCCTAAACATCGTAAAAGAAAAAAAAATAAATAATAGATAATTTTTTTTAATGTGGATAGATAAATAAAGCTAGTCCTGATGGCTGATTTCATATAATTAATCATGTTTATTTTTTACATATTTTAGGATTTATTATATTGTGTTGTTATTGATATCGATATATATTGAAAGTTGAAGAAAAGGATGATAAAAAACAAACAGGTGCACTTATAGAAGAGTTAAAATCTTGTTTAGAATCTATTTTAAATAATATAAGAATAAAGGAAAATTTATAATAAATAAAAAATTATAATTATTAGTGATATATTAAAAATAAATGATGTAAAGGTAGGAGAAAATATATAATAAATATAATAAATAAAAAATTATAAATATTTAAGTGATATATTGAAAAAAAATAAATCAAAATATTCATGAGTATAATATTTGATCTGAATTTTTTAATTATATTTTACCAAATTTTTAAGTCTCATTTGTCATGTAACATGATCTATATTCTTAGACAAATTTTCAGTTATCGATCTTTAGTTACTTAACTGAACACAACTTCAGATGATCTCTAAATTAAATTATATGATCTCAATATTTGTAACTTTAATCCTTATTCAAGTCTAACCATATATAGAAATAGGCTAAAATGGAGTAGAATTATGTGAGATGATTTTGGGTTAAAGTGAAAGTGTGATCATATCACATGTATAAAAATTTTCTATTGAATAAAAATTCTAATATATTTACTTGAAAATATATAATTTATATATATAGTAGAGAACAGCATAAACTATTATATATTTTTTTTAGTGATTAAAATTTAGTTAATTATTTAATATATAAATCACATGATTTATTATTTATTTTTATTAAATGAAAAAAATTGATCAACTAATTTAAAAGTATATTTATATTATTTATAATTTCTTCATTAATACTTTTATGTGATTTATATTTTTTAACTGCATATTTTACTGGTCAAAAATTGATAAAACATATATATATTGAGTACCTGATATGTGTATGTTTTATCAATTTTTGACTAGTGTTTGACAGCTTTTTCTGTTAATCCATGTCGATATGCATCTATCCATCTAAATGATAATCTTGCAAAAGTACAAATTGTTTTTAATGTAATAGAATTAAAAGCTTTTGAAAGTATTTCTATTAATTTTGATAAAGAATACTCACAATTTGCATATGTATATCTTTTTGCTACACCCCAATACATTTTAATATAATTGAATTCTGGATGAAATTTAGAATAAAATATAATCTAAAAAAATAATTACTCTTAATATCAAAGAAATTAAATTAAATTAATTAAATAAAGATAAATTATTTTATGTTCTCGTATTTCAATTATATGTTGAATTCTTCTATGTTGTGTCAAAAAATCTGGTTGGTTTGCTATTAATCATTAGACACAACAATCAATAATATTTGAATCTGATTTTTTATTTTTGCATGCATCACAATCTAATACTATTCTATTATGTCATAATCCTCTTTCAGTAAGAATCTATTGAATTCCTTTTAATTGGTCACAAAGATTAATATTTGTTTTTGTTTTTTTGTTATAAATAATATAATCATTTTCAATAATTATTGATTACTTTTGATTATTCCATATTGTAGTATGTATCTTAGATACTGATCTTCCTGAATCCAAATTCATTTTTGATGTTACCAATGTATCTTTAGTAAAAGCTATATGGAAAGTGATATTGTCAAAGGCAAAAATACCAATATATTCTAGATGAATTTGTTAAAAAATATCTATTGCATGTTTAACCTACTTAATAAGTTTATTAGTATTCCAATATTCATCACGATTAATACCCAAAGTCATTATAACTCTTGTTTCTCCTAAATCATCTTTAAATGAATCAATTGTTTTAGTTAAAAAATTACTCACATGTATATCTATACGTGTTGCCCAAATTCCAAATTACTAGTATTTGGGATTTGGGATTTTAGCAAAAAATACTAATCATAATTTGAAATTTGGGATTTGAGATTTCAGCATTTGGGATTTTGGCATTTGGATTTTGAATTTGGGTGACAGGTATATGTATATCTTGACCTTGATATTTTTTGTATAAAGGATGTTCACTTTCTGGTCCCTATACAGTATGGGGTCTATCATAAATGTAAAAAACTGATTCATCATGAGTTATCCAAATATGTTCTTTCTCTTTTTCAACTAAAATTGGAAAAGTTTGTATTTTGCAATCCTTGTCTAATCATTTAAACATTAAGTGATCAAGTTCTGTAATTTCTTGCAAGAATTTTTCACGATAAATAATAATATTAGGTTGTTCATGGCCATCAAAATAAATGCCTTTTGATAATGCTGAAAACGGAAGCCTATAGTATATATCCAATGACGAACAGTTTGAATAGAAATAGTTTGTCTTGACTTAATATTGATGTGAGAAAGAATATTTTCTCAAAATACTTCTTAACTAATATAGGATTAGTCTTGAATTTTTGAGAGTGAAAATAATCACTAATTTAAATGAAATAAATTCATCATATAGAAAATTCTTAGAGTGAAACTTTCCTTGCAGACTTTGTGAAATTAATTGATCTTTTATTTAAAAAAAAAAATTTTTATTACATTTATTCAAAAAAATTAAAAAACAAAAGAAAAAACATATGTTTTAAATAAATATTTACCTATTTTCTAATTAATCGTACACACCATACATCACCATTAAATATACTTGAAACCATTTCACTTACTTTTATTTTGCTCGAACCATTCAATACAGGTCAAAGAAAATATAAGACAGTTATATATCGGACTTTTTGAATATTAGAGAGTGGTTCTTCTTGAATTATTATTTTAACAAAATTAATAGTCTCATGAATTTCTTTTTCATGCTCACAAGTAGTATTTTTTTCATTGATAATATTTCTATCCTCATCATTCCTCTCAGCATTAAACCCATCAAAGCTTTGATCTTGAAACTCATCTTCATTCTTATTACCTTTGTTGATAGAAATATTTTTGTCCTGTTCTCTTTGTAACTAATCTTCATTATTATTTTCAGTATCAAACCTATCAAAGTTTTGATCTTAAAACTTGTTTTCTTCATTCTTGTCACCTTTGCTTATAGAAAAAACTGTGAAAGTAATGGAGTTCCTACTGTTGCTTCTCATTGAATTTGTTTTTTTCGCTATTTTGTACATTCAGAATCTCCTCTGTAACATAAAGTACGTGTTTACTTTTTGAAACTTTTTTCAGATGTAGTTAATAAAAGATCAATAATCAAACTTACATATTTATTATTATTTAACTCAATATCATCAACTTTGAACACTTCATTATCAGAGTTTAGTTAATTTTCCGTGTTTGAATTATCACTTTTAAACTCCTTACTTGATTCCAAATCAGTGAGATTAATAGCCAGAAGTGTCACTTGTCAAGCAGAACATGTACGTATAGCATTTGTACAAAGTTACTACTTTCTTTTTGATAATCTTGTCATGATTACATCCAGAAATTAGATTTTACATGGTAACTAAATATTACTGAATAATATAAAATTAGATAATATTTCAAGGGTTATAATTTGAAAAAATAGAAAACAAAAATTTTTTTTTAGTCAAATTGTAGCCTAGTCAAAAAATTATTATTTGGTTAAAAAAAATTTCTTATACTACCTTTCCTTTCTGAAGTATATCGGTTACGTAACATCACTAAAATTGATATCTTCCACTGTACAAAATAAATAAGTAATAAACATGTAAATAAAAAAAAAAATCATTTGTTTTTATTTTTTTTCACTTTACAAGTTACTTTTTATCAAAATGTCAAGCAATGAAACAATCCACTTTACTTCAAAAGAAAAATGTACCCTTCTTTTCAATATAAAAAAAAACACTTGAAATCATAGAGAAAGAATTTGATAATAGTTAGTGGTCTCTAGTTTCAAATGTTTGAACATAATTTAACTCTTATAAACTTAGCAATGGTAATTCATGAAAGGTATTTGCCTGTCATTTTACAAAATATCATGAGTCAAGTATACGAAAAAAAAATATATCAATTAAAAAATGAAGAACAACAATGATTAGACTTACAAATATTTGTCATGTAAAAATTAAAGTTATCTTGTATAATTTCAAAAAAATTAATTCAAATTAAACGTTACAATAATATTCCAGACTATACGCATACATTAATAAAAAGTGATCATCTTAAATATTTTACAGCTGTTAGAATATTAGTTATATAAGAAGTTATTAAAAATTATTTACCAGTAGTAATTGTAAAAGCTGTTAAAAAATATACAAATAATGAATTAGATCTTGGTGAAAGTATTAAAGATTTAAAATGTAAAGAAGTGACAAATATTAAATATAAATTATGTGGTTCCTTGAAAATACATTTAGTTGATAGTATTAAATTAGAATCAGATATTTTAGAAACAATATCATATTTAAAAAATCAAGAATATTATTGTGAATGATATTGTATTTTGAAAAAATCTACTTATGAAATTGTTTTTGCACATTTAGAACAACTTAAAAAACTTCACCTTTATGGCTGGTTAACATTAATAAATTCAACATATAAAATCAACAAATATGATTGACATTTATTCACTTTATTTATTTGAGACTCTTATAATTGTTGAGATGTTGATACACATTTTTTTATAAGTAATAAAGATAGTGATACAATAGCAGAAGCATTAAAAATAATTAGAAACATTTGTAAAAATTGAATGCCTGGATATGTACTTATGGATCAAAGTAATATTGAGGCTAACAGTATTAAAAAAGTTTTTTCTGAATTAAAAGCAGATAAAAATAAATGTAGAATAATTCTTTGTATAGTTTATATTGTAAGAATATAGATAACAAAAATTTATGAAAAAAAAATTAGAGAAATTATAATTGGAGCAATGCATAAAAGAGCAAAAATTGGGTGTGAACAATTTATACAAAATGCAATTCAACAATGCTCAGTATTTGCTGTTTGTAATTTTATCAAAAGAAATTATACAAAAAATTCTCATAAGTGAGCTCTTTGGGTACAACAACATTCTCCTTTTCTTTTATAAGTTACATTAACAAATGTATTAAAATCTTATTATAGTGAATTGAAAAGAACAACATCTTTTTTGTATGGTTTAATTGATATGTATATTACTGTTGTTAACCTTGGTTTACCTTCTAAAGAAACCAAAGAAAACTAAGTGACTAGTAGTGAAAATTGTATTTATAGATTTTAAATACTATAACAATTTATACAGCCAAACAGGTATTACTATAAATAAAGTAATGATAAGAAGGATTTGAGTAAGATGGATTTGATTAAAAGAGGCTAAGGGTGTGAGATTTTATAAGGATTTATTAACTAAGTCACAAAGACAACAGAGTTTCACCAAGAAATTAAACAAATTTTCGAAGAACTTAATAATTTAACCTAGATCACAAAGCAGGGTTAATTATTAAGTGACTGTAATACCGAGATCACGAAGCAGTGTATTATTAATTAACAATTACTCTTATCACCAAGAAGAGAGTAATAATAATAGGGATTGCTTAGATCACAAAGCAAGACAATTAACAAGAGGGTTTTCACTAAGAAAGTTACAATATAAACTATATAATTCACCAAGAAAGATATCAGTTTATAAACAATGTTTTTATGGTGAGTTATTAGAATATTTAATTCTATGTCAACTGTTCCTTCAAGAGGAGCAGAAACAATTTCTATTTATACAAAATTTAGACCATATCATGAATTATGATTATTAACTTTAAGAAAATTCCGGAAGTTTCTGTAACATTCCAACACAATTATTAATGCTGGAGGTAATTTACCTAGGTATTTTACTGGTGGCTACCATAGGTATTTTACCTTGCATCACGTAATGTTACATATTTGAGATATTTTATCTCTGTTATGTAAATACTAATAAAGTAATATAAGAATATAAATATACTAAACTAAAAATAGATAAGATAATACATATATAAAATATTAATATAATAAAATAATAATAATAATAAAATGAGCTATAATAAGAATATATATATATATATATATAAATAAAGAAACAGGATCAATACTGTATATACATCAGAAAATTCTCACACTTTTTTTACATTTTTTCGACTTCGCTCATAATTTGTGGAATGTAGAAATTTTTCTACTAAGGTATTTCTAAGATAGAAAGAAAGGTCTTATTCTTGACTACAGAATGATATATATTTTATTCCAGTAACATCGATATTCGCAGAGTTATTCTAGTTTAAAAAAAAAGTCTGTGAAAATCAGATGCAAGATTTTCATTTGATTTTCATGGACATTTTTTTTAAACTGGAATAACTTTGTGAATATCGATGCTACTGGAATAAAATACATATCATTCTGTAGTCAAGAATAAGGCCTTTTTTTTTATCTTAGAGATACTTTAGTAGAAAATTTTCTATATTCTGAAAATTACGAGCGAAGTCAAAAAAATAAAAAAACATGTGAGAATTTCCTTATATATATACAGTAATATACATACCAATTAAACCATACAAAAAAGATGTTGTTCTTTTCAATTCACTATGATAAGATTCTAATTCATTTGTTGATATAACTTGTAAAAGAAGAAGAGAATGTTGTCATGTCCAAAGAGTTCACTTATGAGAATTTTTTGTATAATTTCTTTTGATAAAATTACAAACAGCAAGTACTGAATATTGTTGAATTACATTTTGTATAAATTGTTCACACCCAATTTTTGTTCTTTTATGCATTGTCCAATTATAATTTCTTTAGTTTTTTTTTATAAATTTTTGTTATCCATGTTTTTACAATATAAATTATACAAAGAATTATTCTATATTCATTTTTACCTGCTTTTAATCTATAAAAAACTTTTTTAATACTGTTAGTCTCAATATTACTTTGATCTATAAGTATATATCTAGGCATCTAATTTTTACAAATGTTTCTAATTATTTTTAATACTTCTGCTATTGTATTACTATTTTCA
Source organism: Diversispora eburnea (assembly GCA_910592015.1). Lineage (NCBI taxonomy): Eukaryota > Fungi > Glomeromycota > Glomeromycetes > Diversisporales > Diversisporaceae > Diversispora > Diversispora eburnea. Next base: position 9,913 of record CAJVPK010000819.1, on the reverse strand, counting down.
TTACTTACAAAAAAATGTGTATCAACATCTCAACAATTATAAGAGTCTCAAATATATAAAGTGAATAAATGCCAATTATATTTGTTGATTTTATGTGTTGAATTTATTAATGTTAACCAGCCATAAAGGTAAAATTTTTAAGTTGTTCTGGATGTGTAAAAACAATTCCATAGATAGATTTTTCCAAAATACAATATCATTCACAATAATATTATTGATTTTTTAAATGTTTCTAAAATATCTGATTCTAATTTAATGCTACCAACTAAATGTGTTTCCAAGAAACTACATAATTTATATTTAATATTTGTCACTTCTTTGCATTTTAAATCTTTAACACTTTCATCAAGATCTAATTCATTATTTGCATATTCTTTAACAGCTTTTACAATTGCTACTGGTGAATAATTTTTACTAACTTCTTGCATAACTAATGTTCTAACAGCTGTAAAACATTTAAGATGATCACTTTCTATTAATGTATATGTGTTGTTTGGAGTATTATTGTAACATTCAATTTGAATTAATTTTTTTGAAATTACACAGGTAACTTTAATTTTTGCATAGCAAATATTTGCAGGTCTAATCATTGTTGTTCTTCGTTTTTTAATTGGTATTTTTCTTTTCATGTACTTGACTCACGATGTTTTGTAAAACAGCAGGTAAATACCTTTCATGAATTACCATTATTAAATTTACAAGAGTTAAATTGTGTTCAAACATTTGAAACTAGAGGTCACCAACTATTATCAAACTCTTTCTCTGTAATTTCAAGTATATTTTTTATATTGAAAAGAAGGATACATTTTTCATTTGAAGTAAAGTGGATTGTTTCATTGCTTGACATTTTGATAAAAAGTAACTTGTAAAGTGAAAAAAAAATAAAAACAAATGATGTTTTTATTTTTTTTTTATTTACATGTTTATTATATTTATTTATTTTGTATATATAAATCACATATTTCAAATAAATATATTAGAATTTTTTATCCAATAGAAAATTTTTATACATGTGATATGATCACACTTCCGCCTTAACCCGAAATCACCTTACATAATTCTACTCTACTTTAGCCTACCCCCTAAGTGGGAATAATCTAGATTAAGTGGAAATAACATAATTATATTATTTCCACTCATATTCTTCACATTGTTGTTTTATTAATTTCTCGTATGTCTTGGCAACATCAGTTTTCATTATTTTTTGATTACACTGAAAAAGACAAATTGTGTTATATACATTTTTTGTATAAATTATTTCATCAGAAAAATATTTTTAAAGTGCACAAATAATGGGACCTGCTCTACAACCAACACTAACTAAGAATTTGATTTCTTCAAGTATTTCTGTATCAAGATAGTGGTTTGATGCTATGTTTCTATTTTTATGTAATGAATAATTGTGTTCTTTGTATATAGAAGTAATACATATAATTCCATTAGTGAGTTCAAAATTGATCCTCCATGAACAGTTTATTTTCACACTTTCACGTTCACAAGTATCTTCTGTATCTATTTTCTTTTTAGAATGGTATTGGTGTGAATTTTTGCATTCAAATGTGTGATACACAATTTTCCCATGTTTGTTTTTCTCAAGCCGATACTTTACAATCTCAAATCCAAATTCTATTGCATGATTTTTACTTGCCTTTTAACTGAGTTCCAATTTTCAAATTCATCTCCTGTCTTAAGATAATCTTCACTATTTGAATTTCTGAACTCTTCTTGTAACTGTTCAACATCCGAAAGTTCTTCTTCTTCTGAGAACTTACTGCAAAAAGGGAATACTCGTACATGTCATTATTAACTATTTTTATATTTCGTAACTCTGTAACTAGATAAATGGTTGTTTTTTGTAACTTGTTTTTTTAAATTAACAAAAACGCGTTTATTTTTTTTTAATCACAAACTGATTATTAATAATTCATATGATTGGCTAATATTCCTAAAAAAGAAGTATTTTCTGTCTTACAACTCGATGTCCATTTTAGGAAAATCATATTACAAGTGATAATCACGGGGTGACAATCACCAGTGGTAATAATTACTGCCAGTGATCTTTGGAAAATCCCAATTATTAACAGGTGATTTATTATTAACATTAATTATATTCTATAATCAATAAATTTGAAATAATAACTTATTTTTTTTTTTAACTTTATTTTATATTTCAATAGACATTATTTAATGTAGATGATTATGTAATTATACAATTATTTAAATTATTTTCAATGTAAAATGTCAAATATAAAGTAAAAATTTCAACAAAAAAAAAAATTATTTTAGAAATCGTCTATTGCATACAACACGTGCAAATCATCTTAAATTATTTACTGAATTATTATTCTCATTAAATAATATTAATAAAAGAAATTTAATCAACTCTCAAAAATTTTCCGCGACAAATAATAATAATAATAAAAAGGTTAAAGAACAATATAGTTTGGAATTTTACTTTAATAAACAAAATAATAATGTAAATAATGTCGAGAGTGTAGTTGCTTTTGCCACAAAAACGACAAAAACAGAAGTTTTTAATACCTTAAAAAAATGTACAGGTGGTAAAAAAGGAACGCGTTATTTTGGAAACCAAAAATAAGTACGGAAATTCTGAAAAGGCAAGGTGGCAATATTGATAATGTTAATCCTATAATAATGATGATAATAATTATACACGTGGAAAAAATAATATTGCACTTGAATTTTTATCAATCAAAATTGATATTTATGTCTACAATAATTTGACCCTATAAAATTTTAGGCCTTAAAAAAATTGGGGTTTATGTAGTTTTTTTACTCTATTTAAACCCTCATTTTTCTTTTCGCGCTTTTTGTTTTTTTCTTAATTTCAATTTCTTACTGTACTTTTTCTTTATTTTTTTCCGCTTTTCCTAATCTTTGAATTTTTATTATAAACATTAAACTTTTATTTTATCATAAATATTAACCTTTATTTTTATTTTTATTTTCCATATTTATTAGAACGATATACTTGGATTTGAGGTACGCGTTTTCTATTTTGTAGGTACAGAAGAAAGAAGGTTTGCTCTATTTTGTAGGTACATAAGAAAGAAGACTTAGAAGATTTAGAAGATTACCGGGATTTTGAGGTACGCGTTTTCTATTTTGTAGGTACAGAAGAAAGAAGGTTTACTCTAATTTGTAGGATAATGTAAGTTTTTAAAATTAATTAATGGAAAAGCGGAAAATAGAAAAAGAAAATTATATATATATATTTTTTATAATTTAATAAAATAATAAACTTTAAAAGAAGTATAGAAATTATCTTTATTTTAAATTATTTTATTTAAAAATGGTCATTACAATATTATTGAAAAAAAAGGAAAATATAATTTTACTTCGTATAAATGGTTCATTTTTGAGAGAAACTAGTGTTGAGGTATGAATTGTTCTTCGAAATCTTTTGCTATTAAATTCTTTGAGATGAATCAATACTGCAGGTGAGATATGGAGTCTAAATGAAATATGAGAATAAATATAAAAATTTAAATATTTTCCATCTATCTTTCATTTAGAATCATTGGCTTGATGTATTAGAGTGGAAGGAGTAGACTACAATGAGATGAGAAAGGTCAGAGTATTCTAACGCGTCTTACTCTAAATATTTTTGCTTTCAATTTGCCTTGATAATAGGAAAACGCGACGAAAAAGATTTGCAAAAGCAAGATGTTGAATCTGAACAATGTTAATTATTATTTTTGTATTCTTTCATAGATCCTATATATCTTATTTATTTTATATCCTTTCATACAGTATATCTTATTTATATCATATTAACTATGATTTTATCCGATTTATTTTATAAACCTGATTCACTTTTGGGTTATCTCCAATGGAGATTAAACTTCTCAAAATTTTCCAGTAAATTACGCAAATATATCTTTTTTAAAAGAGACGAAATGGCGAAATTGATATAGAGAGACTTTAAAGTTGTATTTATTTTTAAAAAGAGCTGTTGATGGGCCAAGGTTCTCCGTAGTTATTGTTGCTGCACACTAGTGAACCATGGAGATTACTGAGTCAGTTGTATTTTAACAGTCCAAAACTTCTGAGGCACTACTGAACTAAGGATTACAACCTTAAGTCAATTGCTAATTTCTCAGCAGTACTTTTAGCTTTTAATATATTTATTGAAATAGTTGAAATACTAATTAATAATTTTTATTCCAAGAGTGAAAAGATTTTCTGGAAGGGAAAATGTTGAGTCTTCAGGTGTAAGTACATTAAGTACATTTGAATTCAGAAAAAAAAATGTAAGTATATTTTTAGTTATCAAAAGACCTTTGTGATGTCACCCAAACAGTTATATATAGATATTTGGTTTGTTTTTGTGTTTTTTGTTTTTTTTTGTTTTTGTTTTTTTATTTTATTCTTTGTCAGTGGAAGTGAGACCGCTAGCGTAAGTTGTTAGTTGAAATTGTTTTCACCCTTGTCAAAATATTTCGACTTTAGACATTTAGGCATGTCATAAGTCTAATCAACCGTAGTATGCCTAAATATTTGTCAAAATAAAACTTTCGACTAACAGCTTTACGCTGGCGTGAGAGGACTTTTGCTGATACCTGAGTTAGTTAAATAACAACGGGGACGGTTCACTTGCGCACAAGTAATTAGTGAAAACTGACTTATGTCATCAAGGTCACTTGACTATAGGTGTCATCTGAAAATCAATTCTTCAAATATAAAAATTATAAATAAGAAATTACAAATTTGCAGACCAGAAACTTGATGTTGCAATGTTACTTAGACTAAATAAAAAACTAACTTGCAAATTGGTAAAAACTTCGAATTTTTCTCAAGCTGGACAAAGAACATTGTTTTTGAAAGCTTGTACTCAACTTGCACAAAAAATATGGAATTCAAATACTTTTCAATCTACTACAGTATTGCCATTACAAGAGTCTTTTCCAAAAATAGAAGTTGTCAAAAGCTGGAACACAGAGTCACTTATTTCTTTTCTGCAACAACAAAATTTGATGCTTGATGATGATGACTTTCGAATATTCCGTGAAGAGAAGTTTGTTGGTAAAGATTTTCTTGAATTTAATGAAGAAAGGCTTATGCGATATGGACTACAAGGAGGACCAGCAATGAGAATTGCTATGTTTGTAAAAACATTTAATGGTGAAAAGCATGTACTGCCTCATGCACTTATTGAAAAAAATACAGAGTTCGTTCATGTCTTTATTGACAACTCAAACATATTTATTGAGGGAAAATATTCTATTGCTGAAAGTGAACATCTGGGTACCTATGATATTATAAGAAGAAAAAGATGCCTTAACAACTTTCATATTGACTATGGTCAACTTCTCGTAACAATTTTAAATGGACGAAAGCTAGGCGGAACTCCCATCATTTTTGGATCCCATCCGCTACCAAATGATACACTTTGGAGACGAGCTCGAGAGCAGGGATATACAGTGCAAGTGTATGAACGGAATTCTAGAAATCAAGAGAAAATAGTTGATATAGCACTTGCATATGCTATGAGTGAGGCAATTTTGACCAAGGATCCTGGTACATTAGTATTGGTCTCTGGTGATGGTAACTATCTTCCTGTAATAAATTCTGCCATTAAGCACAAATGGATGGTTGAGACATGGTTTTGGATTAAAGGTAGGAATTTATAATCGTATTGATAACCATGTAAGTTGTTCAAGCTTTATATTTAAATATTCAATTTTCTTTAGGAATTTCTACTGTTCTCTGGAAGGAATCACATTTCAATCCTCTAGAACTCTATTACAAGTCCTTCACATACATTCATGAATCTGACCAAAGAGATTACGTTCTTGAGATTAATGATAGCAAAATAATTAAAACGTGGGGACATGATGAATTGATGGAATGTTTTACTATTTCAAACTTGTTTGCAATGTGGAACTGGACAAATAAAGAGACGGTATGCTTATATTTTAACAATAAGGAACAGTCAGAAATAGCAAAGAATTTGATAAAAAATAAGCATCCAAATGTACAAGTTTCAATAAGGGAGTCTAAGCGCCAGGCTTAAATTCTTAGACATGGAACGGTATAATCATAATAGTAAAAAAATAAATGATATTCTCTATTGGGTAATATAATTAGTGAATTTAAATTTATTATGATATCATTCTATAAATATAATATAATCTCAAACCTTTTTGAAATCTATATGCTAAAAGAACATATAAATATTTTAATATAATTTATATCCCTACTATCAAGCACATCCTAGTATCCAAATTCCGCGAAAATATTCTTCCCGATACTAGATTTCTTGTTTGTTCAAGAAATTATCTATCTATATAAAGCATAACAGAAGGTTTAAGTTTAAGAAAATAATAATTAGGTGTTCTCACGCAAGTGTGAGGTATATATATCGGAAAAATAAGAGATCTATTTAACAAAGTGTATTCATGTAATTGCCATTATGTAAAAGGCTGGCCTGTTACGAAAATAACGCAATGTGTAATGATTGTATAGCATTTAAAGCTTTAACTCTATTCAATGAGACCCAATTCTTCGTTAATACCAAAATATCTTATGAAAAACCAATTATCATCGCATAATTTTTCATAAGAATTTTCATGTTTTTCTCTTCGTACTTCGATTGTTAGACTATAATTATAGTAAAGAATAAAAGGTCTAATCCTTTAGGGTGTTCAGAAATCTGGATGATGAACGGTGGCCAAATATTTAGAAACAATTTTGCGACATAATTTTTCATGTTTATGGATGACAAAATGGGCACCAGGTATTTCTTTTTAACGCATGGCCTTTAATACATTCCTATAGTAAATCTGAATATGAAGTAGAGAGATACTTATCATTTCCGCTATGAGCAATTTGTTTAACATCTTCAAGGATCTGATCCCTACGCAATTGAACACCAGTTATTTTATTTTTATTTTTTGCATTAGTGTCCATCAGTGCAATGTCATAATAACGACAAATTAACATTGATAAATTTTTCGGAAGAAATTTCTATCATGTGTCTGCGCAATATTTCTTTACTTTTATTAATATTTGCAAATGGACCACTCGTGTCTTTTGCATAATTTCAATATAAAGGCAATTAATATTAGCACATTTTTTGAAAAGACACTCTTAAGAATGAATATCAAATCAAATCTGTCTAATCTCTAAACGTGCTACAAATAATTCATAAACACAAAATCACTAGGTCATAATGGGTGAATGTTAGTAGAATGCTCTTATTAGGAGGATTATGTCGAATACTGCCTTATGAACGCTTTTAAGTCAAATGAAACACCCATTGAGTGGAAGAACAGGATTTGGGATTGCGTAATATATTTTAGAGAAAATAATCTTTGGACCATACATAATAAGAGATGCTTCAATACTGTAAAAATAAGATCATATCTTGATAATGGAGCTCAGGATGTTTCAGAAATCACAGTTAATGAAATATTGACATGTATTATTGATGGAGAAGAAGTCCAGCATGCACGAGCTGTTGGGAAAAAATAAAATGCAGAGAGTTGAATATTATTATTGCTAAATTTATAAACTTTTATAGGATATTCGAATAGAAATGTATCAAACTAATATTGCATAGACTGTCTAACATTTATTTATCTGTAATTTAGTGTATCTGTTATGAATTTTTTTTGATTTCACAAATTTAACATTGTCGGATTTTTCGGAGAAAATTTTTGTTAATGTAAGTAAATGAAAGAAACCTTTAGATTATCATGTGATCGTCGTGAACAGTACTTGAGCTGAAAATTTAAAGAATCCGTTTCAATTTATTGTAAATTATATCCAATTTCTAAAATTGTTTTCTAAATATTTAAGAATACAAAATTCACAGTATTGATGCCAATTTTGATAATTGTTGCATTGTTGTTTTTCTACTGTATTTTACCAATTTTATGTGTTTTCTGCAATTCGTCAAGTAAAAATTTCTTTTCATTTTTTTGTAAGAGATAAATCATTTCTAATCATATTTTGATATATTCTCGCTGAGTAATGGTTTTATAAATATTTGTGTCCAAGAATAAGTGTGTTTATCCCTATCCCAAACTAGGGATGTAAAAGGCCTGATACTGGATCTGGTCCTGTAAGACTGGTACTAGGACCAGTTCAGGACCTGATCTTTATATAGAAAATTGCTAAAGCTCACCAGTGGTGATTGTCACCACTGGGCAAAATTAGAATTAGGGGTTGATCAGGAAATTATATAATTTTGCCTGGTAATGACAATCACCTATGTTGAGCTTTAGCAATATCCTTTAATATTTCCATTCAAACTCGCTAATTCTACTCTCTCCCTCCCTCCCTCCCTCTCTCTCTCTCAACAATATACTGACTTGGATGAATTAATCAGATTATCGCAAGGTATAAAAAACCTGGTCCTAACCAGTCTCTCTCTCAATGATATACTGACTTGGATAATCTAATCAAATTATCACATAATATAAAAGACCTTGTCCTAACCAGTCCTGAATTTCAAAGGACGGACCAGTTGGTCCAGGTTCTAAAGACCAGGTCCTCGAGTCCGGACCAGAGGATCACCTCATCCCTATCCCAAACACTCTCTAATTTCTCATTCCAAAATATTTTTGAGTAGCCATTTCCTATTTCATTCAAATTTAATATAATTGTAATGAAGAAATACATAATTAATTTATTTTTTGATAATTAATTGACAAATAAAATATAATATACTATTATCGTGGGTTTTTATTAATTTATTTATTCAATTATTTATTTACACGAGTAAAAGCAAATTTTATGTACTATAAAATGTACATATATTATAAATGTTTATCGGACATGCACTTTATTAGGGATAAATTATAAAGAAGGAAAGAAGGAAAATATTAGAGATAATAATAAGTATACGAATTTTACTGTACGTAAGCAATACACACCAGTCTTAATTTATAGTTACACTAATTTTTATAAAATATGCTAAGCCCTTTTAGGATTAGGTAAAATTCGCGTTGTTGTCGACTTTTAGTTAAAATATTTAGTTTTGAAATTCATGATTCAAAAAGCTATACCACCTCTTTTATATTTATTAGATCTGCTGCATTCTTAAAAAAATTAATCAAAACTAAACAAAATTAAAATTTATCAATAATAATCCTTTATCAAATAATCAAACTTGAATATTAAAATTTTAAAGATTTATCAAAATTAATAATACAATGAATGTAAATAATACAATAATACAAGTTGTACCTCTTAATAGATTTGTTTCTTCATCTAATTCAAGTATGAGTCATAACATTTCTTTGCTATTAGGTCCAAGAGACTGATACACGAATAGTACAACTTAATATCCAAATTATTGGTGAAATGAAGAACTGGTAACTTTTGATTTCTTTCTTTCTTTTCTAACCAAAAATCAAAAATTATTTTTCGATACTGCTAATATTTTAAAAATTTATATTATAATCTAATATTATAAGAGAAAAGATTTAAAATAATTCTCAAGAATAATTAATTATTTATTTAATTTATGATGATATAAATCATTAAATTAAAGGTATTTAATATTTTCAGATTTTTTGTTTGATTTAAAATTGTTGTTGTCGAGTGTGTAATGAAATTTGGTTTAACAATAATTTTTTCTCTTTTCTTTAAGAGTCACCATATTTTGTTGAAGAAAAATCAAAATTAATCTAAAGACCACAAATTATTTATTACATAGGGAAGCTGTAACAATATTTTAAATTATTCTAGTCATAATAGATCGAATAGTCTAAATTACACCAGTGGTGTTGAACACCATATCTCGTGATTTTATATAATGCTATAATCACGTGTTCACATGATCGAGTTTATACAAATTGTCTCCTGTGAACATGTGATCAGTTATTATTGCCAAAATAATACGTGCCACTTTATTTATTTAGTTTAGTACTTAAACCTTTTA
>CAJVPK010000818.1:0-20925 GCA_910592015.1 Diversispora eburnea | reverse complement strand
AATCATACAGTCACACTAATTTTTATTCGTACAGTACAAGATAGCGTTTTCGTACAGTACAGTTTATATGTATACTCTAATTTTATTTAAGATTTTTATTATAGAAGTTCTGCACTGTAATAATTTCCACGTGTAAATAATAAATTATTCCGTTTGTGTTAATTGATCTTCCCTAACAGATTAGGTACTGTTTAGATTGATAATGAATAATTTCGACTTTTTTGAAGTAAAATTTGGCAATTATTCCATTCCTGGGTTCAATAATAATTCAACTAAACCACCACCACAGCAACAAAAACCACAACAACAACAACAACTACAACAAAAAATTACTTTGAAACCAAAATCATTATCATCATCACAGCCACCTTCAACATCATTAAAATCCACACTTCCACCAGATTTATTACTTAGAATCCTTAGGAATCTTCCTATTACTTCTATTCCAAGTTTTGCTCGAGCATGTCGTAGATTTAAAGTTTTAGTATATGATGATGAACTATGGGAACATCACTTGAAAACCATGGGAGTACGTATAAAATCCGATAATAAAATTGATCTTAAGAGTAAATCTTTAGACGATATTTTTATGAATTCAGAAAAACAATATTTTGAAAAAATAGCTAAGCGTACATCTGAATCTCATGATAATATCACTAATAGAGGTAGAGATAAAGGTAGAGACAGAGACAGAGACAGAGACAGAGATAGAGATAATCGAGAGTCATATACCAATAGAATAGATAATAGAGAGAATAAAGAACGAGTGAATAATGAGAGTAGAGAGAACAGAGAGTCATATATTAATTATTATTGTGGCGAGAAATTATTGGGATCACAAGAAACATTAAAAACATTGAGTATGATTCCTGGTTTACCGTTAGATCCATTTCTTTCCCAAAAATCATGGAAAACATCTACTGGAATAGCTAAAGATACATTTAAAAGGATTTATATAGAATTAATTCCATATTATTTTGAGTTTAGAAATAGAAGAAAAGATAGTCGATTATTTAAAGAATTTATTGATCCCACACAACAAGCTAAAATGTTGAAAAGATTAACAATGTTTGGAAAATTAAATATTAGTATAGATTCTGATCAAGTAATCTTTATTTCTTTAGATTTCTTTTTTCTTTTTTTTAGATTTCTTTTTAGATTTCTTTAAGTTTTGTTATATTATTATTAAATTTTTTTAATTTTATAATTTCTTTAGATCAATAATGCTCTTGTGACCACTATTGAATATTTTGAAAATTCTTCACTTCATAATTTTGAATTAGCATATGATGCAAATAATATAATTGAAATGAAGGTTAGTAAAAATTTGGAATCTATCTATCCATTTTTATTATGTTAAAAAAAAAATCTATATTTAATAATCTATAATAATATTTTAGAAATGGGCTAATATTCTCATATATTTAAATGGAGGTGCATCCTGTATACAAGTATTCATACAAAAAAATCGTATATTCTTTGATTATACGTTTGATGCATTAGACAATTTCACTTCCACCACGTCGTCTTCTTATTCTTATTCTTATGGAGGGGAATTAACTTTTAAGCCAATGTCCGAGTTTTTTAGTCATGTAGAAGATGAATTAGTTAAACAAGCAAGTTTGATAACTCAAATTTTCCCACCGGAAGCAGATGTTTTTCATTCATTTGCTGAACGAGTAATTGAGGATGTGGTAAATAAATCTTGATAATAAAATTTATTATTATTATTATTATTATTATTATCATCAAATTTAATAATTATTATTATTCTCAAGGTTATAGAATACATTTATACCCTTTTGGAAGAAGCCCATAACCTTGATGTTTTCATTTATCTTAAAACTACCACCATAGCACATCTTAATTGTATTCACGTCGCTGAAGTATTATGGAAAAATGCTAAACCGGGTTTAGATAAAATAAGAGCTGAAGACATGTTATATCAAATGTTTGAACCACTTATGAATCAATATTTGTCTGAAGAATTTATTACAGTAAAAACTTTAAGTGAGGAAGAAATTTATAAATGGAATCGAAAGGTGGTGATTTTTTTTTTTTTTAATCGACCAAAAATTTAATTTACAATTAAAAAATGTTAAATTATTTATTAATTAGACTTTAATTTTGGTTTAGTTATTGGATAATACCACTTTAGAACAACAATCATTTCTCAATAATTCTAATCGAGAAGTATATAAACGGAATTATCTATCATCCTTCCGGAAAATTTTAAAGTTATCCACTCCACGATCGTCATCGACATCTTCGTCGAGAAATTCATCGATATTAAATAATACTCCTTTAGATAAAAGAAATAGTGTTACCAGTTTGCAAAGTACCACCACTACCACCACCACTAGTCCTACTACAAGTTCTTCTTCCTCCTTTCATCGTAAAAATAATTCATCTGTCGACACTCAAATATCAGTTTCTTCTTGGAACATTAAATCGGATAAACTTCAACAATTACTTAGTTTAGAAACAGCTTTACAAATAATTCACATAAATAAGGATTCTATACGTAGAATTGGAATATTTGTAGGATATCCGGATAAAATGGGTTATAAAATGTAATTGGGTTTCATTTTTTTTTTTTTTAATATTTTTAATATTTTTTTAATATTAGTTAAATATATAATTCGATGAGATAATTATTGATTGTTGCTCTTGGTTAGTATAGAAACCATCGAAAATGTATTTATTTTACTTCTTCGAATACTTGGTACAAAGCATATTAAGCCAGGATTTGATACGTAAGTATGTTATTCTTAACATATATTTATTTTTCCCTCCATCAATTTTGTTATATTTATATATTTAATCTCTCTATTAGAGCGATTAAACACCTGGGAGACCATAAATCTGATTCTGAAACAAGTTCTCAAAGTTTGGCACCTTTTGTTGAATTTTTTGAATTGGTTCATATTGCAGATCTGATACAACAAATGGTGCAAGTATATTATGATGAAGAAATGGTAAAATTTTTTTTCTTCCTTTTTCTTTGAATTCATTTTTTATTTATTTTTGAATTTATATTTAAAAATGTAAAATATATATTTTTATATTTATATATATATTATTCTACTGACCACGTTTTTATTACTTATTATTATTAATAGAATCGATATATTGATAAAACTGATTTTTTGAATATTTGTAATAAGGAAAAAAAAGCATTTGAAAAGATATTAGACGAAAGCGTTGCTTCTGGTTTAAATAAAGGTATTCAGGTAAATAATTTATTATATACATTATTATTTTTTTTTAAAAAAAAAAAAAGATTAAAATAGATAATAAATTTGAACTTTCTTTTCTTACAGGTGCTTATTGATCATGTGGAATATATATTAGCCACAGTACAGAGACCTGAAGATTTCAGACCACCAATTGATGTACCATTAGATTTAAAACCCACCAAAGCTTGTGTTGAAGCTGTGGAATGTCTTTCAACACATGTTAAATTAGTGATTGGTTGTTCTGATAAACAAACATTAGATGTATTTCTCCAGGAAATTGGACTTAGATTATTCGGGTAAAAATACTTAATTTATTATTATTATTATTATTATTATTATTATATTATTATATATTCATTTATTATATATTCATTATATCAAAGAGTTTTATCAAAGCATCTAAAGAAATTCATCGTGAGTACTCCCGGTGGATTTCAAATCATTAGGTGAGCAATCTTTTTTATATCGTCAAAAAAAAAAAATCGCAAATAATATTTTAAATGTAATATTGAAACTAATTATCGTTCCATCCCTTACATTTTAATGACAAAAAAAAAAAAAAGTGACCTAAATCATTACTGTTCTTTCATCACGACTCTTTGGCAACCCACCATTATTCCACATTTTACTGCTTTAAAAGAACTTGGTAATATTTATATCATTTCCAATGCAAGAGATATTGGATTATTTGTTAGAGAATCGGATCGTTTCAATGGTATATTTTATGCAGAAGATGTATATGAATTTTGTCAAAAGAGAGAAGATTGGATGACGATTAAAAAATCAGTTGAAAAAGAATTATATGGATTAAAAGCTGAGGATTGTGTAATCATGTAACTAATAATAGTAATAATTATAATAATTATGATTTATTTATTTATTTTTGTACAAATTTTGTTTTGAATTTTTTTAATTTTGAATTTTTTTTTTTTTTTAAATTAATTTAATTTTAACTTTATTTATTTATTAATTTAATTATAATTATTTATTTTAATTTTTTTTTTCATGTATTTTCATAAGAAAAGCTAATCTTTTACTCATAGATTCGCATTTTTTTTTATGCGCTAAAATTTAAATTTAAAATTCTAATATAATGAAATCAAAAAAATATCTTGACATTTATTATTTAAGTGATGATGAATTTGGTAATATCAATTTGAAACCACAATGCAAAAGATCTATTATGTAAATTTCAACCAAAAAAATATATATTATAATAATTATCATTTTTTTGCAGGAAAAAATAAAAAGAAATCGAACATTATCAATTTGATAAAGAGGAGGGAATTTTATAAATCGTTTAAAATAAAAAACGGTCGATGAAAAAAATAATTCAAGAAATAAAATCAAGAAAAATATATTATTCAACAAAAATAAAAATTGGAAACTCAAAAATCCTGCAAAAAAAGAAAAATAATAATTAAATAATAATAATAATAATAATAATAACAAAGCGAAAAAAAAATAATAATAACGATCTTGTTACATAACAAAGAAAAAACCATTATCAACATCATTACTATTATTCTCAATCTTATTTTCTGTTTTCTTATTAAAAGTAAAATTGTCCACATTGGTTCTAATATAAGTCAAATTGTCTTGATTTTGAATACAAATGTCACCATTCTTGTTTTTTTATGGTAATTGCGGCTGCCCAATTCCTTTTCGCACGATTAATTTCTCCATTTGATAAAGAAGTATTTTTCGATATTCTCTTTTCATTAATTGAAACACCACCACTTAAAGCACGAACTAAATTAATAAATAACCTCTTTTCTTCTTCAGTGATTGCCCATTGACTACTGTCATCATCTTTCTCATATGGTTTTTGCCATCCTAGTTGACGAAGAAATTTTTCTTCACGTTCTAGTGAGGTGGAAACAGGTGATTGGGGCACTGAGTTGGAATTTTCGAGGTTATCATCATTAATTTGATTATACTCAATTGATGATGATGATCCTATATCATTAATTTGTTCGGTCAAAAAATCTTTAACAATACAAGATTTTGAAATATTGGTGGTGGTGGTCATTGTTGTTGTTGTTGTTGTTGTTGTTGTTGTTGATAATTTATTCGATTTATCTAATTTAGAATTTTCTTTTTTTTCTATATTGTTATTATTTTTTTTGATATTTTTGGTATTTTTATTATTATTGTTATTTTCTAAATTATCTAAATCTTTAAAATCTTTATTATCTTCAACTTGATGATAATGATTATTATTATTATTATCATCACAATTTAAGATATCTTCCTCATCTTCTGAAAGTATTTTAAAATGTCCCATTTTACCCATTGTAAGATTACTACTCCAATTATATTTAGGATTATTACCAACACTCAACCTTCTACTACTTAGACCTGAAACAACGCGTAAAGGCGCTGCTGCTGTTGTCGCTGTCGTCGTTGTTGTTGTTGAATTCTTTTTTATCCCATTATTTGATGTTGAAATAGATGCTGCACGTTGTCTTTGAGGTTGAATGTTAATAGGTTTCGAACCTACCGTTTCTCTTAAATAAGGTCTAAAATGTTGTGACTGTCCATTTGTACGTCCACCACCACCACCACCACTACTACCACCATTACTATTTGAAATACCAACACCAATACCGAATCCAATACCAGAATTAATTGTTGTGGTTGAAACTCGAGCAACACTATCCATAGATAATGATCTACTAGTTTTACGTTTCATTGATTGTTTTATTATAGTTCGTTTGCCATCTAATTTTCCACTTTCGACTTTAGGAACCAAAGACATTCGCCTTTCAAGTTCCGGTTCATTATCTATATTGTTATTATTTAATTTAGTCGAATCCTCTGGTAAATGATTATAAGTAGTTGGTGAAAGAAGTTTTGATTTTATATCGGAATTTGCTGAATAGATATATTTATATTTGCATATAAAAGAGTGTTTAATTAAATAATTCTGATAATTTTAAAAATTTAATATCTTGATTACATTACTCAAGAATATAGAAAAAAAAAAAAAAAAAAACTGCTTACCCCACATATTATCAACATTTTTTGCCGGGAGGTCAACGGATAGTGAAATTTGTTTATTTTTGGCTAAAGTGGGCTATTAATAATCAATTAATAAAAAATTAATCAAAAAAATTAATAATCAAATTAAATAAAAGGAAAATAAATTACTCACAAAATTTCGATCGAAACTTGTCGGAGACGACGAAATATTGGGGTTGGCTTGAGATACAGAACGTGCCCGTCCATGGATTGCTTTTAGGGTTTCCTATATAAATTTAATGTAAATATAATATAAATTTAATGTAAATATAATATAAATTTAATGTAAATATGAACATAATAAGTGTAATTATATAAATTGTTCGTATAATAACCTCATTTGACTCCGTCTCTTCCAAAGTCGTCAAAAGAGAGAAATCTCGTGACTTCGGGCGAGTTGACGTCGACGACGTTCGTGGGGTTGGGCTACTTAGAGAAGAATTGCTATCTGATAATATATATCATAAATAAATTCACGAATTTCGGAACACAAAAGAAAAAGAAAAAAATCAAAAAAAAAGGAGAAAAAGAAAAAGAAATGAGACAAGACCGAGTTTTTATGAATTATTCCATAAAAGGAAAGCCAGACCAAAAAAAAACCTAAAAAAATATTTTGAAACGAGATTCAACCACTAACAAAAAAAAAATAATAATAATAACTGATCTACTTTATGATAAATTTTTCCCGAAATAAAAAACTCTCTCACCTTTTACCATATTATCTCTAACCTGCTTAATAACCCCTAACCCATCCCTATTTTTTGAACCAACCACCACCACTTCTTCCTCGTTGGTCTCGTTGTTTGTATTAGAATTACCTTCAATCGTTGATACGTGTGCTGGACTTAAGATAGTTGTTGCGGGACCAGTTTTATTATTTAGATTCGTTAACCAACTAGGTGCAAATATATAAGAAGATGCTGAAGTTGCCCTCTTTTGTCGAGTGATAACTGGTTTTGTAGGTGTAGAAATATTTATGGGTTTAGGAGTTGAATTCGTATTATTATTATTGTTGTTGATGTTATTCGAAGTTGTTGTTGTAATTGTTAAATTTGACTTTGAATTTGTAGTATTATTAGAAGGCATGGTATATTGTAGAGAGGTATGAGGAGGCATAGTATATTAAAAAAAAAAAAGAAGAAAAAAAAAAAAAAAAAATTTTTTTTGGATGCTAATCTATTCCCTACTCTTCTTTGAAAAAATCCCTGTCCCAGACTTGGGGGTTTTCTTGCCGTTTGTGTATTTTGGATCCGATGTTAACAAGATTTTTTTTTTTTTTTAATAAGAAATTGAAAAGTTTTAAGAAACAGTAAGTTAATCATTCCGCCACATAAAAATTTTTGGGGTTTAAACCTTGAAATATTTGATAAACCCCAAAATTCTTCCATGTCGAAGTTCATTTTACCGAACCATCATTACACAAAAATTATTAAAAATATTAAAAATATTAAACCTATTAAAATCTTATTTGTCAAAAAAAAAGATAAATAAATAAATAAAAAATAAAATAAAAAAATAGATGATACTTTAACGCCAAGTTTTCCCATCTTAGGAATAGAGGGTTTTGACACTCGAATGAATTATTGAAACATTCCTGATTTTTTATGCTTGGAGAATTGTTAAAAATCAATAATCATACATAATATTATTCATGTATTATTATTGTTTTACATTTTATCCAATAAAGTAAAAAGAAAAAGTTTTGAATCGAAAAAATATTAATTAAAGGGACGAATTTTTTTTGTCAAGTCATCAAAATTTAATTATTATCATATTAAAGAATTTAAATGTTTACACTTTACTTTATAGACTTGATGTCAAATTACAAAAAAAAAAAATTCCTTATTTAATTTTTTAATTAGTGTTTTTTTTTTTCTCTTTTTCTTTCTTTCACAAATTTATCCAAGGACGGAATTACATAATCTTACACAATTAATGGCTACCTAGATGTTTACGTAAAAAGATTGTGATTCTTGTATAGCTGTTTAATTTTTTACGATCACATGCCATATTTTTAGTACTGCTTATATCTATTACATCTATCTTCAAGAATGATATCTGAATTTTGGATCTCGTAAAGATCTCAAACAAAAAAAAAAACCCCAAATCTTTTATGATTAAAACTTTTTTTTAAAAAATAATAACTAGAGCTTTTTAGTAGAAAATCATTTCAAATCAATTTGAATTAAATATTAAGATCTTTACAGTGAACACAGGTGTACTGAAAAGAAATTCTGATTTTAACTGATTTATAATTTAGGATGCAATAGGACGGTCAATTTTTAGTTGGTCTATAATATAGGAATCACCATTTGGTACAGTATAAAGTTTATTAGACATATCAGTTTTTCCATTCTTTTATATATTCATTATTAGAGTCAAGTTATAAGCTTCATGCAATTTCTACAGCTTACCTACTTTGCATATAGTTACAGTTTACTCTACTTACATTTAGACTTCATTAATAATATATTTTATTTTATTTATGTTTACAAGTTCTTTGACTCAGAGATGACAAATGACTAAATGGCTAGATCATTTAAAAATTATACAAAATCATTTAAATAACCAATAAAAAATCGAATTAGAAATTACTTAAATAAGAATATCAACACAAGAATTTCATCAAGAATTTTAATAGGCAATAATTGCATTTTTTTTCACAATTTGCAAAGTGCAGAGTGACTTTCTACTAAAATATCTCTTAAATAGAAGGAAAGGTCTTGTTCTTGGCTACAAATGATATATATTTCATCTCAATACATCGATATTCACGGAATTATTCACATTTAAAATTCGAGCGTATGTGAAAAATTTCTGCCACAAATTTTCCGTAATTCTGACCAGAATTATGAAAAATTTATGTCAGAAATAATGATTATCTTTTTTTTGTTTATAAAAATGGCACATTGCGCACATAAAAGACCAAATCATTCAAACATAACTGAAAAAAAAGATATCAATGGAATTCTCGAGAAAAGATTGCTATTATTATGTATTATAAAAAGGTAACAGTAAAAAAAAAAAACGGTAAATAAGTTTAATATTGAAACAAAACAACTTCAAAACTGGATATCTAAAAAGTCAGAGCTTTTATGAGTGTAAAAAAGTTTGTGCTTCCCTAAAATATCCTGAACTAGAAAATGCAATTGTTGGGTTGATCAAAGAACGAAAAAATAATTAAAATTTAGTATTACGAAATATGATTCAAATGAAAGATAGAACGCTTGCGCAACAACATCAATGGCAAATTAAATACCCAGGAATCGAATCATTTGTTTTTAATAATAAATGGGTAGATTGTTTGATGAGCCGTAACAATTTGAGCAATCGTCGCCGTATAACTATTGCACAACTATTGCCAGATGATTTAATTGAGCAGCAACAAGAATTTTTGGCATTTATTACATATATACGTATACAACATGATTATCCGTTAACTTTGGTTGGTAATATCCAATGACATTTGATTTTCAAGTTATACAACAATTGAAGAAACTGGTGCACGTACTGTTAGTATTCGAACAACAGGACATGAAAAAACAAATTTTACAATAGTTTTAAATGCATGGCAGATGGGCTAAATTACCATCTGTTGTTATTTTTAAATTTTAAAAAATTTTTCGCGAAGAAACCAATCCATCAGGATGGATAAATGAAAGTGAAATATTTTATTGGATTGAAAATGCCGAGTTAAACGTGCGCCGCTTTTTAATCCACAATCATTACTTATTTTGGATTTGTATATTGTTGATTCTGTTAAACGTCGTTTTGTTGAAAAAAAAAACAAATATTGTAGTGAATAATTAGTTCCACTAATTCTCAACTTCTAGCTAGAAATGCTTATCTGTACCTTTTCATTATCACACTCTTCGTTTCTTCTCTTTGACACGCTTTTTTTAGATAAATTAAAATTTCCACCACTAATATTTCCAGAGTTTCCCATCAAAGGATGAACTGAGGGTCGTTCAATAACACTAGCTGATTCACATTCACGTTTCCATTTTCGCGTTTATTGATATTCAGGTCGGGAACCCTAAAGAAGAAACATAATCGATCAATAATGTTCTTTAACTGGTGTGTTGATTTGCAATCTCATCCACCAGGTCAGCGAGTAGCCTTGCATCAGGCAACCGAGAAAGTCCCTGATCCCTTGGGGGACCAATATTGGGTCGGAGAGTAGCCTTGAACATCAAAAAACAGAATAAGTCTCTGTGCCCCAACATTAATTTTATGGCTCAGCGAATAGCCTTGAATGACAAGAACCGAGAAAGCCCTTACCACGCCACTATTTACAACATATAATTTTGACAAACAAATATACTCGCCTTTCTGTAAGTAGTTTTGCTTTTGCCCATTTCTTTTTCGTTGCTTTCATTATTATCAACAATAATTTCGAGAGATTTGAGATAAAAATCTATCTTACTATCAAAATCTTCTGCATCAACTTCTTTAAGAAAACTTGTAACGTTCCATTCTGAAGGATCGCGTTTAAAATATTCTTGTGAAGTTTTTAATTATTATAAATAATAAATAATAAATAAAAATGACTGATGAATGCAGTTATGTACATCATTAAACATATAAAGAAATTTTTTTTTAAAAAAAGGAATAAAGTCCGTGACACCAACACAATAAAAATAAAAGGCAATAATATTTTTTTCAATAAGACCCTAAAATCTATTATACTTTAATAATAATAATATTTAATTTGAAACCAGATTATTATATTTTTTTTTTATATCGCACATAAATAATCACATCTATTTGTTTCAGAAAATTTTATTTTTCATATAGTAAAGCAATTATGTATTATTAATTATATTTTATGCAGTCACATATATATATATGATACAATTTTATCCTTTTATCCCCGACTTTTTTTATTTATTGATTTATTTATTTTATTATTTAAATACTTTACCATCCGCAAATTTCTTACCACGAATAGTATTATCCCAAGCCTAATTAATTAATTAATAATGATTTGAAATTTTTGAATATAATTCTTATAATAATAATAATAAATAAACAAAATATAATATAAAATAAAAATATGTTAAATTTTTTCCTTTTTCTTACCAGAAATGATTCAAATTCAGCACGAACAGCGGTATCAGTGTGATCTACCTTCTTGAAATCAAATACCTCAAAATCTGCTGCGTCACTTACTGTTTATTTCAACATATAAAATACATACATATATATATATATATGTTATTTAATAATAATAATAAAAAATGGATTATTAAACAAAGTGTAACAATAAAATCCGAAAATACCTTCTTCTGGTATTTCCTGACCACGAATAACAAAATATCCCGCAATTTCATTATTTTTGTCTAAATATAATAATAAAATAAGAATTTTATGAATTTCATTAAATATACGTTCGAGGAAAAGGAAAAAAAGGGGGATTCAAATCATTTTTAGGTAAACAAGACAAGAATATGAACATACCTTCTCCCAAAACTACCAAACTTCCAAAAGCATATTTACGAGCACGATCTAATCGATTATAAAAACCTCCAATCAAGTTACTACTCATAAAAACTTTGTCCAATTCACTATTGTATTTGTAATCCACACTCCAGATCGAATATCCTTCCGGATCATAATGTTTCCAGAACCAATCGATAGCGTCTGGGCGAGTTTCATTATTAGAATAAAAGCGTTTCCATTCTTCCAAATTCAAAGGACTCGGAGGCAACATTTCTAATTTACTCTTTGGCTTTGGTTCAGGTTTCTCTTCTTCCTCCTCATCTTCTGGTTTCTGATCTTTTTTGGGTTGCTCTTTTTTAGGTTCTTTTTTGGGTTGTTCTTTTTTCTCCTTTTTTGGAGCTATTAATTTTTGATTTGATTTGATTATTTTGATTTTTTTTTTTTTTTTAATAATATTAATATTCTGATTTAAAAATAAATAATAATTTTTTTTTTTTTTTTTTTTTTTTAAAAAAAGAAAAAAACCGGAAAGAAATAATTCTAACACATACGAGTATAAGTAACTGCAACTTCAGCAAGAGTAACATCAGGTAAGATCTTTTTGAAAGCGGGTTGGTTAATAAGTGTGACATACCATCGGGTAAGATTCTTATAATTTTTTCGAAATTCTGCATCCAAAACCAACTTGAAAGGTAAATAAAGAGCTGTGGCGACAGTAATATCGGCTAATGTGATACGTTCACCAACTAAATAAGTCTTTTTTAATAAAACCTTTTCCAATACATTGAGAGATTTTTTAAGACCCTCAACTGCTTGGTTATGAGCCTTTTTTTAAATAAATATATATATATATATTATTTTTTTATTAGAAGAAATTTTTTTAAATAAAAATAAATAAACCAATTTCTTTAGTAAATCTATTTAAAAAAAATTGTAAAATACCGATTTATTATAACTTGTTATTCCTAAAATCGGATTGATCCAAGTATTGGCATTAGGAGTGATTTCATTTTCACTGAATAAAATGTATTGAAGTACTTGAGAGGTTTCCTTTTTATCTTTGCCTAAAAGTTGAGTGCCTTCTTTGTGAGAGGAAACTAAATGAAATATAATTTGAAATTTAATTGATGTGATATAATACAATTGATGTGTGATATAATGCAATTAATTAATTTAATTAATTCCTAAAATTTTTTTTTTAAAATCCATTAATTAAAGTTAACATTTTCTTGCTTTTTCAGAAAAAAAAATTTTTTGTCAATCATTGAATAATTCAGCCAGGGATAACTGTTTATTAAAATATCTCATCAAGAATAGCAAGAAGGAACATTCGACCGTCATAAAAACAACAATCAATCAATCGATCAATTCAACGTAATCACAAAAATATTCTCACCGTAATATGCGATTGCTCCGGATTCATTTAAAGTACAACCGTCGGCACCTTCAAATGCAGGAACCTATAAATAAAAAGGATATTATAATAAAATTAAATAAAAAAATTAAGAATTAGATATATGTATTAGATAAAATTAAATAAATTAAATTAAATTAAAAAGATTCAGATAAAAATTTTTTTCTTTTGATTCATACTTTTTCATAATGAAATTTTTCCAAATATTCGGGTTTTTTGCTATCCGTACCAAATTCGAACTCTGCTACCTCAACTTCAAGATTATTGTATTCGGCAGCAATAAGAATTTTGTAGACACGAGGATTATTGGGATAACAATAAATTTTCTATAAAATTAGAGAGAAAATCAAAAGTTGTCAAGTTATAATTTATATATATATATATATATTATACATATTTTCTTTTTTATTAATTTGAATGACGCATGTTTTACATTTCTTTATGTTTCAGATTTGTTAAATCTTATAAATCTTTTAATAATGTAAAGAATTAATTAATTGCAAAAAAAAAAAAAATTTTTTTTTTTCAAGTCTAAAGTATTAATCAAATTCTTAATCAAGAATATTGACAAAGAATGACTAAGAATTTTTTAATAACAAACGAAATAAATCTTTTCTGACTTAAGTTATAATAAGACTTACTCCGATGGATGCCATAGCTTTCCAAGAATTTGTAAAATTCAAACAATAGAAAAGGTCAAAAGGGACAATTTTTTTTAAGTATTATCAAACTCATTGGATCAAGAAAATTAAGATTAAGATATTAAAGCCACTCCCAGCCACAGTGCGAGTCACTTTCTGTCACTCATCTATAAATAAAATAAAGTTTTACCAAAAGAATAAATATCTTGTTGTTGTAAAGAATTAATTTAATTTAATTTCCTTTTTAGCGTATCAGAAATGGGAAATTATTCGTTTCAGTTGTTTAATAAATTTTAATAAATTAGAAAAAAAGATTTCATTTTTCATATCCCAGATATTATTTTCTCCTCCTTTTCCTTGGTTACTTAATAAAAAAAAATCTTCTGTCTGGTACAGAAATAATAATATAATATAATATTACAAAGAAATTTTTTTCAAAAACATTAAAAATATTAAAAAAAAAAATGGGTAAATTAATTTGGAGTCAATGGGCAAAGTTGATTGCATTTACTGCAGGTTTTTGTAAGTATTTTAAAGTGTTTATAAGTAGAATTACAAAAAAAAAAAAAAATGAATAAACCATTTCTTCGGGATACTTGTATCTTTAATTTTATGTATTAATTTTTTATTTTTTTTTTTTTAATAATTAGTTGAAACAATAGGTGGAATATTTGGTATATTTTATCGAATTTCTATGGCTCAGCCTATAACAACGTAAGTTTAGTAAATTTGGCTTCATTTGGGTTTCCCTTTTTTTTTTTTTTAATTATCTTTCTAATTATTATTATTATTTTAATAGTGCTCTTGATCCTATATTTAACCCTGTGAACATAGCATCCATAATTTGCATGTAAGAGATTTATAAATTTTTTTTTCATTTTTAAATTAATTATTAATAATATTTTTTTTTTTATACTGTTTTTCATATTCACAATTAATTAATTAATTAATTATTATTATTATTTATTATTATTTAACAAGTCCTCTCGGAATGTTAGTGGTGGCAATAGAATATCCTTTCTTCCCTTTTAAAGATACTTTCATGGCAACTAAATATATTCCTCGGATTATTTTATACCTTTTGATTAGTGCCTTTTCTATTTTAAATTATCAAAATGTTAATCCGGCTTTATATTTATTGATTGCTAGCTTTATGTACATAATGGCAATCGTGAAAGGTGAAGAACGTGCTTTACGAACTCAAGCGAAACAAAATGGAATGAGAAGGAAAATGGGGGCTTGATTATTATGTTAATGTCATAATGTCACACGTGAAAAAGTTTAAGAAAGAAAATTATATTATTTATTATAAAGAAAAATTAAATTCTTCATTTTTACTATTATTTTAATAATTTAAAAGAATAAGGAACGTAAATAACATTAAATAATAACATTAAATAAAATAAATAAATAAAATCTAAAAAAAAAAATAAATATGCAATGGGATAATACATAAAAAAATGGAAAATTAATTATATTAAATTTGTTCGCTCTTTTCATCTAATTGAGGTCTTGACCATAATCTTATATGACCTTTTCTGCAAGTGGTTATAATTGAATCTTCACGAAAAGTTATTGAACATAATGATTCGTTATCGATTGATTTTGACTAAAAATATAAATTCAAATATTTATTATTATTATTTTTTTTTATATTAATAATAAATTTTATAAAATATAAAAAAAAAAATAAATTTGAGATTTTTAATTGTTTATTTACCATTACAGGCTGTAAAATTGCGACTTCAGATCTAGGCAAACAAAGATGTGATGTATTCTTTAAATTTTCGTTTCGTCTCGAAACAAGATTAGTTGTATGTGATTGTGATGCTAAACTAGCTCTTCTATGACTTCCTGGCTAATTAAGTTAAAAAAAAAAAATGAGAAAAATGGGTTAAATTACTAATTTATAATAACAATAACAAAAATAATAATAATATAACAATAACGATAACGACAATAATAATAATAATAATAAATAATAAATAAAAAACATACGCTCTTGGGTTTATGTAACGCGTTTACACTGAAATCCCATAACAATAATTTTGTATCTTCACCAACTGATCCAAAACGATAATTACGTTCATCACATCGCCAAGGATCAAAAGATACAGCGGTAACCCAAGATTGATGTCCTTGACAACGTGCGACAATTCGTTGTTCACGAAAAGCCCATATGGTAACCAAATCATCTTGACCACCTGTTAATATATATCGACCATCCGGACTCCAACAAACACACGAAAATCCACCAAAATAACTACGATATGTATCAAATAATCTATTTACACAATAATACCAATTAAAAAATAATTAAATGATATATAAAATATATTTCATTGTTAATATTTCATAATAAATAAATGAGATTATTTTAATCAACTCACGTTTCTTTTACGAAATCTATGATTCGTAAACAACCTTCCATTGAAACGATTGCCACATGTTGGCAATCGGGTGAAAATGCAAATGCTGAATGATAACAAAAAAATAAATAAATAAAAGGCTTATTAATTTGATCAAAGATATTAAGATATTAATATTATTAATAATAATATTTTAAGAAAGATTTTAAATATAAATTTACCTGTTATCGCTTTCTTGGAAACTTGCCAATAAGAAACTGGATTATGTTTTGTATTCTTTGATGGTTTTGTTACTCGAAATCTTTATTATTATTATTAATGTTGTTGTTGTTGTTTAATTTATTCAATAGTAAATATTTTATTGTAAAATGTTATTATGTATGCAAATAATATTTTCATTAAATTAAAAATGTCAATTATATAACTTTTAATATATTACCAACTCACCCTTCATCCTCACTTCCGGTTGTTGTCGTGGGTGTAAAACTTTGATCATCTTTATCTTTATCATATGTAACTATTGATCCATCCTGATGTGATACCATAAATAAATGATCAGATCCTGGCATCCATTTCATCATAGTCACCGCAGAACTATTTATTAATCCCTAATATTTATATATTTATTTATTTATTTATTTATATAAGAATTATCATAAATAAATCAAAGAAATAATTATAATAATAATAATAAAGATACCTGGTTTATATACCTGTTTATTTAATCGATTATATTTATTACAGAATGGGTCAACCCACATAACATCACCAGATGAAAATCCAATAATCACATCCAAATGATCACAAGAACGAGTAAGCTGATTAACATCGTGACATATTGGATGCTTGGTAAAATTAAATTTAGATAATGGATCCTGAATAAAAAAAAAATTATTTATTATTATTATTCTTATTAATTATTATTATTATTATTATTATTATTATTATTATTATTATTATTATTATTCTGAACCAAATTAAAATCTAACCTTTTTTTAATTAAATCTAAAAAACTTATTTTTTAATTAAAATTTTAATTTTAATGCAAATAGTACCTTTGGATTAGTGAGATCTACCCAAAATAATGTTCTTCCCGCGTTAAAAAATAAATATGTATCTTCACATTGTCGATTTGCCAAAATTTTCGTTAAATTATCACTTTGAACTATTTTAGAAACAAGTGATGAATTGGTAATATTTCCTTTCGGTTTTTTCCTTTTCATTACTGAATAAAAACCGGAAAACATATCATCATCTTTTTTCCCTTCAATTGATGTGGGAACTGTTCCGTTAGTATTATTATTATTACTATTACTATTATTACTGTTAGGTGGCTTTAATGTCAAAGATGGTGTTTCCCAAGTTGGTGATAAAGGTTCAGAATAGTGTTGTTGTGGTTGTAACCTTTCTGAATCTAAAGAGTCTTCCGTTTCAACGACTAAAGTACTTTCTGTTGCTGAAGTAGGTCGAATATCAAGTTGTTGTTCACCTACACCTCGGTCTCCACCACTACTACTATTACCATCAGCGTTAGGTGAGTTTTGATAAGTGGAATACTCTTTATATTTCACGGAAACTGTAGAAACCAGTGTTCCACTCATGGAATTTGGCATCGAAGTTTCTATATAAATGTCATCTTTTAATGTATATTGTCCTTCTGAAGCCGTAAAATCTTTACAGTCAAGTGTTGAAGTTGTCATTTTAAATTTTAAATTCAATCAGTTAAATTTTTGTTTACAACATAAGTATCTGTACTTTATTATAGCTTGTGAAACTTACAACTTCCTAATCCAATTTTTTTTTTTTTTGATTTAGATTAATTAAATAATTATTTGGTGTGAAAAGGTAATGTGTGGAGTACTAGAGTAGAAGACAGTTAAAACTTTTTTTGGCAATTGATTGTACATTGTAATGTATGTGATGTATGTTATGTAAAATTATGTACTTTATATTTTTTTTTTGATTCAAGGGTCTGGCACCCTATATAAATAATTTTTTAAAGTATCTAACACGTGATAAATACAAAGTATACCAATGTCTCGTCAAACTAGATCCTGAGAAACCCCTCGGATTTTACCGATAATATTAGTGAATCTAGATGGAAAGACATACTTGCACTTAATATTCACTTCAAAAATGATTCCAGTGGAATATTTGAAGATACCCAAAATGGTTCAGTCTTCTCTTGAGAAATGTGCACAAGAATCAGCTTCTTGATGTTTGGAATGACGAATCCATTACCGAAGACTGGAATAAAAAAAGAACGAACGCTAGCTGGATATATATCAAATGTATTAATGAAAGAACTTGCAGATGCAAAAAAGCGTGAGAGAGTTACTGACTCATTTGTCAACTATCTTTTAGGAATTCTAGAATTTAATGACTATCCGTTTTCCCTGAAACTGAAGGCAGATTATAATTTCAGGGTACATAATAAAGCTGTGAATTCGGAAACTGACTTTTCTATATGGAAGGATCATCATCTATTTGTGATAATTGATGAAGACAAGCACATACTGTACATAACGTTTACAGAAATACTCGGTGGGGGCGAATACCAAATAGCTGGTGAATTGTTAGCTGCGGCATGTGTAAACCACGAGGAAATACGAATAGTCAATCATTATTTGCATTACGTGTAATTGGGACACGGTTTACATTTATAAGGCTACAATTGACTTTGATTATCTCGATAGTTTTTCTGAGGGATTTCCGACTGATGAAATGAATATATTCGGGTATCCAACGTGAGATAATTAAGGTTACATTCCATGTCTTGATTATACAAATCCTTATCAGAGAAAACAGATCTTAGAAATTATGATAAAGGTAAAAAACTTCGTGATTGAAAATAAATCAATTACACGATAGTTACCAATGATTGGTGTTCACATTATTATTTTTTTTTAATAGTAATTATTATTAAAATGTAGGTGATTTGAATAAAACTATATATAAGAAAGTTCCAATCAATTTTTTTTTTTTTGATATATTTAATAATTTATGATGCACGGAAAGTCAAATCGTTGTGCTAAATTTGGCAAAGAATTTTGAACAGAAATTTGATCTCGTACATTTGTTGGGAGGAACAACCTTCCCTTTTGTTAAATCGACCCACATAATATTGGATCCGTAACTTGCATGATCAAAATTTTAGCAACGGCCCGTCGTCAAAATCACAATAAAAAAAAATAATTTGTACTCGAATTCTTTATTAATATATACACGGACCATAATAAAATATATGATGTAAAAAGTGCGAAATCTTTGAAATTAAAATATTTTTGAAAATTGTTTATATACATTCAGAAAAATTAAATAGTTTCATGTAACTTTACTGTGATATTGATAAATAATGTTTTTTTATTCATATGATTTGTATGTCATTTGATGTATAAATTGATTAAAGAGTGTAGACCCTGAAATATTATAGGCCTCCTCATATCTTGTGACTTGAGTAAAATAAAAGTTCATTTTCTTTATTTCTTTTTTTTTTCTAAAAATATATACATATATATAATTCCTAAATTGAAGAATAGTATAGAAATTTCAATTCATGCATCAAAAATTGTTGTTTTTTTCCGCCTTACACGCATAATGTATCAACCTTCGCTTTTGTTTTTGAAGATTTCCATAAATGGAAAATATAACGGTAATCATAATCAAATGAAAAAATATTAAAAAGAGGAATCTCCAATTTAGAAAATAAACTTATGATTTTTAATGTACATCTTAAAAAATATGATATGTATTTATTCTTATATTGTATTGTATACAAAGGTCAAAAAAAAAAAATAAATTAAAGTGAAATAAAATAATATGCAACTATATACATCAAATAAATAATCTGCTACTATATTCATCTATAAACATCAAATAATGAATTTTTTCCCGTTTTTCCTATTATATTAATAATTTTAAAACACTTACATTATTACATTAGAATCGTTTCTTGGTTTCCAATTCGCGTTAGGAAATCTACAAATAAAGAGACGACGCACAGGTGTAGGCCTATACGCCGTCATTAACATAAAACAAACAAATAGAATAAATAAAATAAATAGAAAAAACCCACCTCACATCTAAATCTTCAAATCTACTAAATCTTCTAAAGTTTCTTTCTTCCAAACCTACCTCAAATATTGTCGTCCTAATAGATGTGAAAAAGAAAAAAAAAATTAAAGATTAATAAAAACTCAGATAAGGAATAAGGAAAAAACGGGAAAATGAAGAAAAAGTGAGAAAATGAGATTAAGAAAAAAAAAAAGAAACGGAAAAAAGTGAGATTTAAATACCTTTTTTTCAGGAGAAAAAAAAACTGATATCGATTTCTATAGTCATATGTTGCATATGCTGATCTGTAATTAAGATAACTGATTTGAAATTTCGAGTTTTAAACTCAGATTATCTCATACAAATTTCCTTTTTTGAAAAACAATCGAAAAGATTTGAAAAGATTTGAAAAGTTTCTGGGTTCTAAAAGTTTCGATGACATAATTAAGACAATATAATTAAGATTATAATACTGATCAAATAAATTCCTCAGCTATTTTGCTTTCTCCCCACTTCACTTTTTCTGTCCTAACTTTTCTTTTTTCATGTTTTCCGCTTTTCTAATTTCAAGTTTACTTTTATTATTATTATTAAAGATTATTAAAGAATATTAAAGAATAAAAATATTAACCTTTTTTTTTTTTTTTTTTTTTCCACATCTTATTAGACGACGATATTTGAGGTAGGTTTGGAAGAAAGAAACTTTAGAAGATTTAGAAGATTTGAAGATTTAGATGTGAGGT
>CAJVPK010000817.1:0-20965 GCA_910592015.1 Diversispora eburnea | reverse complement strand
GATAGTTGGTATCTATCTTTAATACCCATCGAATGCGGTATAGGTAACGATCTAAGAATAAATTTATTATTTTTTGTTGGTTTCATTTGAAGCATAATATCTCTATGTATAGATGTTCAATTTTATCACAAAATATATCATAAGATAGCTCTAGTTTAGGGGAATCAAATAAAAAAAAGTTTGTATAATTTAGATCACTCATTGTACCATAATTAGCATTTTAATTTTAGCAATTATTTTCGAATTTTATAATTCCACAAATACTTTTGCTAAGGGAGTGTACATGGTTGGCACCAATAAACATATTTTTTATTGCATTCTTCACATCTTACCATTTTATTTTCTTAATTTTAACGAGTGCGGTAAAAGGTATTTTAAAATTATTAATTATAGCACGAAATATAAATAATTTCTTAAAAATAGAATAGTATCACCACCACCACCATAATACTATTATTAACTAAAATTTATTAATAATTGCTTTACCGTTTAGATATTATTCTTTAACATAACATGACAAGAAATCGATTCAAAAAAATTGTTGTATGTAGTAATTGTTAAAAATATAAATTTCGCTCAGTGAATAAAATATTAGAAATTGACTGGTGTCCAAATTACAAACTTGGAAATAATTTTTCATAAATGAAGAAAAGTCAATTAATACTAAGAAATATTGATATATTGATTATAATTATTTGTCAAGATTCAATTAATTCATATATGAATATTCAAAATTATAAGAAAATTTAAGATTTTACCAATAGATAAATACTTTATGTGTTGGATAATAGAAAAGTAACAATATACTGCATAAATATATTATACTGTGAAGTAATAACGTCAAAACCAAAATAGTATAAATGCGAATATCAATCGAATTTCTTATTAAAATAAAATATATAATATTAAAATTACAATACGTTGTACAATTTAAAAAGTTACGATTAATTTCATTCATTAAAATAAGAAATATAATCTCTGGAATGGAGAACCAAATAAAGTCATTATCCAAACGAAATAATTCAATTCCCAAATTCGAATTTGTATTGCACAAATCTTCAACGTGCATTTTTCTTTATCATTAATTTTTTAACGCCGAGTTCAGTTTAAATCTTTCTCTTTCCCTCCTTTTATTTACAAAAAATGTCGGGATCAAAAGATGGTAGCAATAATGATAATAATAATAAGGATAATACTATTATAGTCAATAATGATGACAAAAATTCAATTAACGAAAACAATAATTTGGATAGAAATAAATCACATGATATCGAACAGGTTATTAACATCGAGAAAAAGAATGATAATAATAAAAATGATTCAGAAAAAGGCTTTTCAAAGAGTTTGCATGTTGGTGGTCAAAAAGTGTTAGTTGTAGATCATGCAAACGAAATTTTAAGTGGTGAAGGAGCTCCTTCTTGTTGTGTTATTGGGTCACCTGAACATGTAGGTATTTAATTATTTTTTTAGAAAATTGCTAAAGCTCACTAGTGGTTGATCAGGAAATTGGTTAATTTTGCCTGGTGGTGACAATCACTACTGGTGAGCTTTAGTAATACCATTTTAATTATTATAATTAGATATTTATTTATTGATATAATTATTTGTTATGTTAAATGATGTTCTTCATCAGATAGCTGCGTTAAGGATAAAAATCGATGAATTAAAATCAAATTCCGCTCGATTAGAGCAAGAGCGTGCTGATGCTCTTGAACGTTCTGAAAGCGTAGGAAATCAACTTGACAAACTTGTCAATGAACTAAAAAATCTTGGTCACGATAATACTGATTCGTATTCTGAACAAACGATTCATGCTACTGTGCATACGTTTGGTCATTTAAGAAAATTGGAAGTTATCGCTGATGAAGAAGAAGAAACTATCTATAGTTATGATAGATTAATGAGAAAACCAAGAGTGAGACAGTATTGGCATAAAGGAACTTTGCATCGAGAAGCAGATGAAAGACATGCAAGTTATACTGAATTATTTTTTGATTTGATATTTGTGGCTGTGGTTAGGAATTTGGGACATACGTTAGTATCTGATATTTCTGGAACCAATGTGGAAAGATTCATTTTAACATTGTTAGTATTAAAATTTTTTTTGATCCATAAATATTATATATATATATTTAATGTTATATTTTTTAAAGAATTTATGATAATTAATTGATCAAATATTTTTATATTTGTAGTTATCCTATTTGGAGAGTATGGTTGGATGTCGTTTCATATTTAAATATATTTAGTTCGGAAGATCTCGTTGAGAAATTCATTATTCTTTGGGTAAATCAATTGTTTTTTCAATTCACATCAACATTTCTTATTTCTATATCTAATAATCTTATTATTTGTAGGAAATGGTACTCGTAATAGTAATGGGAACTCATGCATCAGATATAATTCATTCAACAAGATCTACCTTCATAAGTAAATATAAGGCTTTTCGTTACTTTTAATATAATTTATAACTTTCAAAGATTTTAATTATTTCTTCCTTTGCTAATTTAATAGTAAGTTTTGTGATCGCTCGTCTCTCACTTGTAATGTTATATATCGCGTACGCAATTTGGATACCAATGTTTCGTACAGCTTTTATCACACTTATATGGGGAATTATAATCCCATGTTTAATTTGGGTTATTGCCATTTTTACACCATCAGATAATGTTAATATTGTTATGTGGGTAGCTGTTATATTTGGTACGTCTTTAAAAGTAATTCGCATGTCATTTATACAGTACAATACTTTGATATTTATTTAATCTATTTATATATTTACAGAAGGGCTTTGGCAAGGTATTTTAACTTTTTTTTTTTTTTGAAAGAAAGTAATTTTTTATTAACCCACGTTAAATTTAATTGCATAGGCTTCGTTCCACTTTATCACCGACTTTTTACAAAAAATCCTGCAAATCATATTCACACTCGAGATTTCGAACGAGTCAATACACCAGACGAATCAACCGAAAACTCTATCTCAACTCGCACAAAATCAAGTTTAAATTTATCGACTCCTCATAAAGCAATGAGAATAAAAGAATTTGAATGGAAATGGACCGATATATTTTCCATTTTGAAGCAAATTGAGTATCGTACAGCAAAAAACATCGAACATTGGAGTGAACGAATAGGATTATTTACTATTATCGCTGTAGGTGAGAGTGTAAGTATTCATTAAAAGATTCATTTATAGACGTAGAAAAGATTTTTGTTATAAGGATAATATTCATTTATAGTAATATATGTATTAGATTATTGGAGTATTATACGTGAGTACTAATGTATATCCAGATGGTCAGCTTGCTAAGGTAATTGATTTTATTTATTTTCCGGGTTATCTATCAAATTTTAAAATTATTCGCTTGTATTAATTCATATTTTTTTTTTAAAAAATAATCATAAGGCTATATTAGGTTTAATAATAGCATATAGCATACATTGGATATATTTTGATGTTGATGCAAGTCGACAATTTCAGCATGCATTGAGGAGACACGTGTTTACTGGATGCGTGTTTACTTTTATTCATTTCCCTTTGGTAAGATTAGAGTTAAAAATTTTCAAGTAATTTTCATATCAAAGATGCATTTATTTATTTATAATTTGTTTGAAATATTCAAAATACGAAGATTATGTCATTAATTGCATTTGGGTAAGCTATAATGATATCTTCTCTCTCACTTAAATTCTTAAATTATGTATTGTTATAAAATATTTAAAATATTTATTTTCATATTTTATAGAACTTCTCTTGGAAGCATAATGTCAATAATAGATTATCTTGGTGAAGAAGAAAATCATTCTTCTAATATTGAAGATCCAGATGTTAGTAGTCATTTATTATCTAGTCGGGAAGTAGGCTCAGAAAGCACTGCATTTCCGGAGCCCTTAGCATGGTTATTTTGTGCCTCTTTAGCTATTGCTATGTATTGTATGGCGATAATTGGAATTGTACATAAAGGTTTGGACTCTGTAAATTTAATGAGAATCCCAAAGGTAAATTTAAAAAATTTTTACTTATTTTTTTTTTAGATGCTCACATATGTCCTAATTTAATAATTAATTACTTAATTTCTTTAATAGTATCAACGAATAACCTTACGAATCGTAGTAGGCACAATATTTTTACTCCTTCCTCTGGCGCATCTCAATACATTAAATTTGGTAGCCATCGTTGCTCCACTTTCGATCTTTTTAGTAGTAGTAGAAGCATATGGAAAATTAAGAAGTGATATGCCATTGTTTGGAGATTATGAAGGAGATGTTATAGGAGGAATGGGTGAAGCTAAATTTGTAAGATGGCGATGGGGAACAGACTTGAAAAAACGAGGATGGTCACGAGGATTTTTAAAAAGAACTAAGAGTGAAAATGAAAAGAATGAAAAGGATGAAAAGAATGATAAAAGTGGTGAAATAATTGAAAAGATGGTTTAAAATTTTTGTAATGGTAAATACATATATGTATATTATTTTATTATTTATTATATTATTCGTATTCTTTATTTATTTATTTAAAAAAAAAAAATAGTAATTCAATTACATTAATTAATAAATCTGATTATAATTTTTAATACATTCCTATTATTTCATCTGTATTCATTTCTTTATCTAATAATTCATTAAACAATTTACTTTTAATACGTGAAACTTGTATTTGTTGAGCGGTGGTTACAAAAATATATGGTTGGTCCTTCTTCCTCATTTTTTTTGTTGGAATTAATAAGTTGTGTGGAGGTACGAGAAGTTAAACGACTGCTACTAAAATCATTTGAAAAGATTCCTTCATGAGTCCTTCGATGACGAAGTTTCGGTATTGAACTAAGTGTCGAGTAATTCCATAAATTATAGCATTCACGAAATCCGCACTACTAAATAGATACGCTTTCTAAATTAAACTATTTATATAATAATAATAATATATATAATTAGTTATATTAGTTAGACTAAAAAAATAAATTAATTAATGTACTTATTATCCATCGCGTCCAGACAATGTATAAATGCGTTCTAGAAAATCTATTTTTTAAAAAAAATATATATATATACTAATTAATTTGCCTAGATAATTTTTTTTTTTTAAAAAAAAAAATACATACAAAAGGATGTCAAAAATGTTTTAGGCTACATGGTTGGCACCAATAATCATATTTTTTTTTATTGCATTCACATCTAACCATTTTATTTCTTAATTTTAATGACTGAGGTAATACCGTACACGATTTAGAATAATATCACCATTATCCCTTAATCTGCCGGGCAGGCAAATTTGCTGCTAAAACAACGTAACGATATAGTAGCTAAATTGCTTTTCCGTTTTAAGATATAAATTTTAAATTTCGGGATTATTAGAACCAAATTGCAAACTTGGAAATAATTTTCATGCATATATATATAATATATAAATACTTTATATATATATATCATTAGATTCAAATATAAATTTATGTGTGTGGATAATAACAAAATACAATATAATGCGTGAAGTAATAAATCAAAAT
This sequence comes from Diversispora eburnea, assembly GCA_910592015.1. Classification (NCBI taxonomy): domain Eukaryota; kingdom Fungi; phylum Glomeromycota; class Glomeromycetes; order Diversisporales; family Diversisporaceae; genus Diversispora; species Diversispora eburnea. The sequence continues at coordinate 15,464 of CAJVPK010000817.1, read as the reverse complement.
AGTATAAATTAGATAAACGAAATAAACAATTGCATATATGTTGAATCGAAATACATATATGATATTTGAAATATAAACTCAATTTAATTCAAGTGTGAATGTGTTTGTAAGTATTTATATAAGGAATTTAACTTCCTCCTTAATTACTAATAACATATAAAAATTATGTCTAATAAACTAGTAAAGCAAATAGTAATAAATTCAAATAAATATATTTTAAATATATAAAGTTAGAATATATAACATTAACTTTTGGGGATCGACTACTCTGCAAAGTGAATTATGTATTGTTATAAAAATATTTAAAAATATTTATTTTCATATTTTATAGAATTTCCCTTGGAACAATAATGACAATAATAAAGTATCTTAGTGAAGAAGAAAACTTATGCTTCTAATATAATATTGAAGATTCAGATGTTAGTAGTCATTTGTTATTTAATCGGGAAGTAAGCTCATAAAGTACCATAACCGAATTTTCGTAGTCCTTGGCATGGTTATTTTGTGCCCTTTGGTTATTTCTATGTATTCCATGGAGATAATTGGGATTTTGTATAAAGATTTGAACTCCGTGAATTTTAATGAGAATTCCAAAGGTAAATTTAAAAAAATTTGCTTATTTGTTTTTTTTTGATGCTCACATATGTCTAATCTTTCCTAACCATAATTAATTGATTAATTTCTTTATAGTATCAACGAATAACTTTACGATTCCCATCTCAATACATTAAATTCGGTAGCTATCGTTGCTTTACTTTCTATCTTTTTAGAGTAATAGAAACATACGGAAGATTAAGAGGGATTTGCCATTTTTTGAAAACTCTGATGAAGATATTATTATAAGAGGATAGGAGGAATGAATAAAGCTAGACTTGAGTAAACGGGGATGGTCACGAGGATTTTTAAAAGAACTAAGAATGAAAAGAATGATAAAAATGACGGAACAAATGAAAAAAAAAATGAAAAGGATAAAAGTGGTAGCATAAATGAAAGATGGTGTATATATGTATATTATTTATTATTTATTATTCCGTATTAATTTCAAAAAGATATTATACTTCTATTATACAATCTAACAAATGCTGATGAATGGAATTTCGCCTAATTACTATTTTTAACTCATTTCTATTGTTCATCTGTATTCATTTCTTGATCTGATAATTCAACTGACGATTTACTTTTAATACTGGAAACTTGTATTTGTTGAGTGGTGTTTACAAAATTTTTGTTGGAATTAATTATTTGTGTGGAGGTACGAGAAGTTAAACGACTGCTACTAAAATCATTTGAAAAGATTCCTTCGTGAGTCCTTCGATGACGAAGTTTCGGTATTGAAACTAAGTGTCGAGTAATTCCATAAATTATAGCATTCACTAAACCTGCACTACTAAATATACACGCTGCTAAAATTAAACTATTTATATAATAATATATAATTAGTTAGATTAGTTAGAATAGATTTACGTAAAAAATATAAATTAATTAATGTACTTACTATCCTTCGGAAATTTGGCGTCCAGATAATGTATAAATACGTTCTAAAAAAAAAAAGAAAGAAAACTTTAAAAATCTATTTTTTTTTTTAATAAAAATATTAATTTGTTTAGATCATTTTTTTTTTATGAAAAAAAAAATAATACGTACGAAGAGCTAATGGGAATACCAAAGTGAAATAAACAAAAGGATACCAAATCAATTTTTTATTTACAGATTGTAAAGCTTTTTTGTATACTCTATGATCCGTTTTTCGCTGACGATTATACAATAATACAAACATAATTGTGTACATGACAAAAATCAAAGTGGCAATAACTAAGATGATACCATAATGAAATAGAAGCCGGTATACTTTGTATTGATCAGAAATCCAACACCAAGAACCACCAGCAGAAGCAAAAAATGGAGGAGAATCTCTTTGAAAGTAAAAACTCGCCATAGAAACAATTATAATTATATTTATTAGCCATACTGAAATAACGCTTGATAAAACTATATGAGGGTATTCATATGAATGGACAACTATCATGTAAGTGTGGATACATATTACAAATGTCCAAAAAGCTTTAAAAAATAAAAATAAAAATATTTTAATTAAACCGGAAGATCAAAAAAAAAAATGTGAGATCAAAGAATTTGAAAACACGAAAAAAGTAAAAATATACCTGAAGATACATCGCCTAGATTTATAAGTATTCCTTGTATGTCACAGAAAACACCTACTTTAATACGACCAACATGTATCCAATAATAACTGAACATGAAACCCACACTTTGAAAAAAATCCGATATACATAAATTTAACACCAAACGAGAGTATACTGTATTTCTTGATTTTTGGATAATTATTGATAGAAACATTATAATACAAGAAATATTACTTAACGTACTGAAAGATACTATGGCTATCATTCCATTTCTATATTTAATTTCTTCCAGCGTTAAATTTAATGAATTTTTAGAATCTAAATTATATCCATCCATACTTATGTCTTGTCTTGTTTTGTATTAAAGCGAAATTAGTTAGAAAATAAATAAATAATAAATAAATAATAAATAAATAAAAAAAAACTATAAATATAAAATATGTATACGCGCTCGCAAAAATAAAAAAATAATTCTTTCAGTAATTTTCAGTAAAATAAGTAAAATAAGAATCTTCTTAGATTTATATTTGTTTTAATAACATTTGTAATTGCATAAATTATCAATAAAGAAAATAATTATTAAAAGTCGGCAATTAATACTATTAAAGGAAACGCGCGAAATTAAAAGATCAACTATACGTATAGTATGAATATTGAAATCAACTATTCGGGAACTTTTGCATTTTTTTTTTCTAACTTTGAATTTTGACTTATCGTAAAATACAGAGAAATAAATATGTGAAAAAAAATGAAAATGTAAAATTATATTTCATTTAGGATCGTCACAATACAATCCAAATTGTCATTATAATATTATCGACCATTATTTCCGTGAAAAAAAAAAAAAAAACTGTTAATCCATTCGTGTATTTTTTTAAATTATTAATTTATTAGACTTGAAAATAAATTATCAAGTTATGATTAAGTCTGAATATAATGTACGAAATAAAATATTTTCTCGTAATTTTTTTTTAGTTAACGAAAAATAAACAATAATCAAATTAAGTTTAAAATTGTTTGTTTAATATTAACGGTGGTTGGTTTTACATATACAGTACAAATAAACGACCGAAATTATTTTGATCTTAACTTAATTAAGATATTCAACAATCAAATTAAATTCGTAGCTGAAAACATTTTTAACGATATATCGAACCATAATTCCACTCCACCAGTTATAATTACATATTTTTCGCGTATTTCCAGAAGTATAGATTAAAGACAGTATCTTTCAGGTCATTTTCATTATAATTCAAAACAATTTTAAATTACCATTTATTAATTAAGGGATATTATCAAGCGTCATCAACTACGGATTTAATCAAGAATTACGAGAGAAAAAATTTTGTGCATACCAGTAACCAAAGAATAACATAAAACTTGTAACGAAATTTTGATTAGAATTTTAAAAATCTATAGATTGAATAACGAAATGTCAATGTATAAAAATTAAGAATATGCAACAATGAAACAATTACTGTATACAATAAAATAAAAATTACTGTATGTAATCAAATTATGAAACAAAAAAAGAGAACTGAACGAATATCTATTGTCATAATTAGATAAGTCCGAAGGAAAATCTCACGGGCTCCTGCCTCCGTTTGTTAAATAATAACTCAAATAAGGAACAAATAAACATTACAATGATGATAAAAAAAAAGAAAGGTTAGCTCTAAACGTTATACTCGGTGGAAAACATTGCATATGCCTGAATGGAGATATAAATATCTGTCATAAGTTTTTCGAATATGTATGGCGTTTTTGTCAGTATCACCAGAAATTTTTCTATCCCCACATGATGTTTTACATAAATTTCAGGGGTATCGTATTTATCATCTAGTGTCACACCTTTAAATACCCTGGGATAAGAGTCTAGACCCTGGTCAGGTTAAGATTGCAATACATTACACAAAAGCAACTTATCATGTGATCCGCCGATTGTAATTGCAAAAATCGGCCTTTTCAGAAAAGGAAATATTGACAATAAAATTTTGCTAATCCTATTTCCTTTTCTAAATTTGTGATCATCACCATATTCATTGAAAATTCACGTGCTAAAAAATTGCATTGTTGAATTTTGTAAAAAAAAATTTTTGATTTTAATATATTCCCTCAATAAAATTTTATGAAAAAAAATGACTAATATATCAGACGATCAATTAAGAAAGGTAGTTATTTCAAAATCGAATGCCGAAGTTGAATCAGCCAATGTAGATTCGGGAGATGAGGAAGAGGGTGAAGCTATTGAATCAATAGAAGTTCAAGAAATCAAAGAAGCAGTGTTTCTCTTGTTCCAAAATTTCCGGGAATGTAAAACAACCACACAAGATAAACAAGATAAAATATTAAATACTAAATGTAAAGAAATCAATGATAAGAGCACCGAAATTTACTCTAACTTCGATTATTCTATTAGAATCAGCAAAAAACTTCGATCACATTCCATCGATATTTTAAATAGCTCTGATACTGATACACGAAATTCGGTAGATAGTCTTAATGAAATTAAAGATTTAATTAAAAAAATTAAAGGAATTAAAGATAAAATGGAAGATATTCAAGAAGAAATTTTGAAACACAAAATAGATATCGATACGAAAAATAATTTGATTGACAAAAGAAATAATGAAATAATTGAGCATAAGGAGAAAAAAGAAATTCATGAATCTATTTCTCCACGTTTAAAAATCTTGGGTTCGATTTTCATAGTACTCGCATTTTTAATATTATTTTTTTTATATCCAAATCCTAATGATAGTATCAGAGAGGATGTATTATTATTCGCGAAAGGTTTCTTTTTAATTTCCGTCGGTTTTGGTTTCTCGCTTTCCTCATCTCACCATGAAAGCAAAGTCACTGAAACAGAAGAAGACTTGGAGCAAATAAAGAAATTCTTGGAGGAGAGTAATAAAGATGACGTAGAAAAAGTGGAAGAAAAGTTATCTAATCTTATTAAACAACTTGGTATTATGTACAAATATTGGAAAAAAAATCAAAAGAATTTAAAGGAATTAATCAGTGAACCGAATCCACAGTTAAGTAAAGAGAAATGGGAATTTATTAAACAACAATGTGAAACATATGTTCAAGACGTAGAGCAGATGATGAATAAAAATAATCGATTGAGAGAAATTGATTCAAGTAATGAAAGCGAAAGCAGTGGAAGCAGAAATGATGAAAATAATGTAAGTATTTTTTTTTTTTTTTTTTTTGTAATGCATTATTATTCTGTAATAATTCATTAATTCTTTTTTAAATCTTTAAAATATCTCCAGGTTAATCTCGAAATTAATTAGTTCAGATAAATGTAATTAAATAAAATTTATGCAACTGGTAATGTTATCGAAAACTTATCTATACATATATTACACAATAAATAGTATATTAAAACTTGAAATATATTATATAAGAAAATAAGTAGTATATCGATTGATAAACAGTATATTAGTATATTACAGCAATAACATATAATCATAATGTGTCTAATAACGTGATCTTAAAATTTATAAAAATATTTCTAAACGAACTTTTTTCTTAGTTAATTGTTAAAGATATCATGATCATCATATGGTATCCCGTGTTATATCGTCTCCCACAAAATTTTTATGTAATAAACTAACTTTATTTCCTGTTTACTATTTGTTTCCTTTCCTGAATTGACCAAACCAAATCTCCTTTCCTTTTTAACATTTCAACATTTCAACGTGAGCGTCAAGTGGAAGATTCAGAAACGTTCGATTGGGAGATCAGGAAAACATCCACAAATTAATATAGTATTTTGGTAGTGTTTAAGACTGAAGATTGTTTAAGAACAATTGCAAAGAAGTATGATTAACGACCATGATAGATCTTAACACAAAAATGGATGAATTATTGAAAAACGGGAAAAAAAAGAGCAAAAGTAAGAATATCATCAAGGTTCAGGCTTCCTGTTGATAAACTAGATATGAATAAAAGTTGATGTATGTGTAATTTCTCGTTGAGAGAATGGAGAATGATATACACCCACCTACATCATTTATTGATCACACTAATTTTATATTGGTGTGATGGACTTCATAAAGGAATGATTCATCGCCGACTAGCAAATTCATGTGAGGCATTCAGTCCAAATTGGACTGTAGAGAGTAATGTGATATGTGTAGTTGGAGACGCTGAGCTTCCATCCGACGTAGGTGTATGGTATATAAGAACAACGTTTGCGCAAGGGTCAAGGCCATTGCTAATCAATGCTCACCACCAGATACATAGATAGAAGTAAATGTATTAAATTTCTACTGAGGAAATTAAATGATTTGACTCATCAGATCTGAATCCTTGCAGGTGTTTTTAATAGAGATCCAGATCGCGACAACACTTAATCTTGTTTAGCAATACTGGGTTAAAATCGAATATGTCGGAATTGCTCTTTCTGATTCAATTAATCCTTTCTATCGCAACTCAAAATATGGGATAGCTTCGATTCCTGCAACTCCTCAAAAATAACAGACCTTATCAAGCTCTATTATCGTATTCGTTGTATTCGTTGGAATGTTAACAATGTACTTAGATGTGGGTGGACACTTGAATTTAATATTGTACTCGTACTAATGTAATTACCTGATACTCTCAAAGCTTGTCGCAAATATGATCATTATTAATATAATACTGCAGTAGTAAGACGTGACTGTGGGTGTGTGTCATAACCTTTTATGTAGTAATCAATATAATCATTATTATAAACGGAAATCACGTGACCTACAGAAGATTACACACATTTTTGACTTCGGCCGCGACTTTCTACTAAGGCATTTATATGACAGCTCGAAAGCCCTAGTTCTTTGTTACAAGATAATATATGTTTTATTTCTGTAGCATCGATATTCGCGGAGATATTGCGTATAAAGTCGAACGTCCGTGAAAAATTTTTGACAAATTTTTGACAGAAAACTTTCACGGACGTTCGAATTTAAACGCGAATATCTCCATGAATGTTGATGCTACAGAAATTAAACACCTATTATCTTGTAGCCAATAACCAAGACTTTCGATTCGTCATAGAAATACTTTAGTAGAAAATCACTTCTTGTTGCGTAAATCGCGGCCGAAGTCACGACATACTACACGTCTTACTATTACGGTCACGTCAATAATGTAGTACGACGTGACCAAAGTAGTAAAGACAAATTGACGTGATAATTAAGTGATTCAGATCCTAGCATAAGTCTGCACCTCTAATAGTAATATTTTTAACCTTAGCATTTTCAACGGATAATAGATGCCGTAAAAGTTTATTGGCTAATTCTTGTTTAGATCATCTTTCAGTTAATTCTTGATGCAATCGTCTTTCAGCTAACTCTTGCTGTAATTTTTTCAGCTAATTCTTGCCGGGATAATCTATCAGTTAATTGACGCCTCTTATGCTCTGAATAGCTTTTATAATCATATAGTTTTTCTGAAACATAAGATTTGCATCCTCCATAAATACAGTATAATAGCAAATACCCAAGTTTACAGTACAACGATATTCTCTACCAGGCATATGAAGAAACTTCTTTTCCATAAGATGTTATCATTTCGAACTGATTCCCAAACTCGTTTTGCCAAAGTTTCAGGGCGTTCCTTATAGTTTCAATAAGCATTTTGGATAAGCTGTGCACTTCCATTCTCAGTTTTTGCTTTAGAGCATTCATTATCCCAATGATATTTCATCATATCCATATCTGCGCCATCCATCAAAATACGTACTGTATGTCTTTTTTTGGCTCTACATTAGTGATCACCAATTTCCAGCAATCGAAACAAATGGCCATTTATGAATTCTGGGACGATAATATTTAGAATCAACCATCTTGCCACTCCCAAACCCTGCAAACTAGCAGTGACGGTGATATTCACTAAATCTCTGAATGGTTAATAATTCTTGTAATAGAATTCGAGCTCTTACTGCTCAAGCAACTAGAGACTGACCTGGTTTGACATCATATTGTTTTTCTATTTCGATTATTTTATTGATGTCAGTTCCATATCTGTAATTCACGATGTATGGCCTAATATATATCATATCATATCCAGGATGATTATTAATGGGTTTAGGTACAGCCTTATTAAATCGTTCATATAAAGTGATATTGATAGCTAGTCCAGACATAATGAACATACACGATTTCTACAATTAGTGATACATTTACCGAATCTGCAATTTTATCGATTTGTAGCGATTTATAGCAAACTCTAGCGATTCTTTGTAAAAGAATAATATGATTCAAATTTATACGATCACTCAGAGAGAAAGATTGTCAGAAGTAAGAAATCACCAAGCTGTCCACGGCAATAACTTCGATCAGTCAAATATTCTCGCTCCATTTGCTACGGAAAAACCTTAACATCACACAACCTTTTGGAATTGGATACAGGACGTTCTAAACGTCGGTAACAATAGTTTATATTTGATAACCGTACGACACTATTACTTTTCCTTATCAGAAGCGCAATTAAGGAACTGCTCCAGATTAGTACAGAGATGCAAATTCATCATTGACATAATGGATTTATAAAAAAAAAACTTTAATACTCTGTCCATAACGGACAGTTTAATAAAGGAACAATTTATTGAATCTATTTATGGTGAAAATACTATAAAAACAAAGAAAACAAAAAAGATACTGCCTTGTCCGACAAGTTTGTGCCCAAAACTATCTATAACTTCTATAACTTCTATAACTAAAAGTTTAACCAAAAAAAAATTTGTACGATTGTTTAATCTGAACGATTTACAAAATAAGAGTGCATATGTTTAATTAACATTGTTTTTAAATAATTTCTCAACCAAAAATGCCCAAAGCAGGTCAATGGTGGTGGTATCAGCCGATAGGTCTTTCTTTCGGTTCGCATGTACGCAATTTACATTCATTTTTACATGTCTCATCATTAGGTCTACAGCAAGAAGCGTTGGGATTGCAAGTGCAGGTAGGCAAACCACATTCCTCAAAGCATTTCTCATCACCAGAATTACAACAAGAGACGAAACTACAGTTTGGATTTTTTCTTTGACGTTTCAATAGATTCGTTCCCGTTCGGTGATTGTTCGGATACGCAATAACAACCACGGCAAAGATAGTTAGGAGGAGTAAAAAAAGATTGAATTTCATTTTGATTTTTCAGATTGTTCAGTCAAGTTTTTGTCGATTTTATTAATTTTCATCCTTTCCTTCTCCTCGACCCCTTTATATAATGTTCATCGCGGTTTATAACCATGATTAATTAAGTTCTCTATTATTAATCAAAATGATTTGTTTCATAAAAAAAAAGAATTAGCCTTATAAAAATATTTAATCCGTGTTTTATATTGTATTTTTTTTTTATCAATAAATTTAGCATCTTCACGTAATTTATGATTAAAATTACTTGCCTTGCTTAGGCCCTTCCGTGAATGTAGCATATTCTTGGATTTTTTTGCAGACAGTATGGGGTGGGTACTAATCATATGAAGTTTCAACTTGTATAATGTACGGCCTATGGTTTAAGTCTTTTTCTTACACATAACGAACTTTTTAACTTTCTCTGTGATTTTATAAAAACGATGATACTTCAAACACAAAATCAGATCATACGAATCATATGCTATATTACTATGCTTTAGAAATGAATATTCACGAACGCATCTATTCAACTCTTAACACAATTCTTTAAAAAGTAGGTCGACGAATAACTCGAGCGTCCTAACACCTCAATAATTCTAGAAATTAATTTTGAAGTATGAAACGGAATTTTTGGTCGCATATGTGTCTTTATCATGTGGCACACCATAATAAATTATTTACAATTGTGTGATGTCTGTTATTCATGTGATTACATAAATTACTGGCTAAATAAACCCGTTGTACCTAATTTATTACCCCAATTGCCATCATATATCGGGATCTTTTGTTATTCCGCAAATTCCGATGAAATCCCGAAACTTATGCCTTTCAACTGGATTACCATCTAAATAATGTATTTTTACAAATTATAATTATTATATTATATATTTTCAGAAAACTTAATAATAATAATTTTACCTCATTCAAGAACTCTTCATTAAATTATCAAACTTTTTTAATTCCACTTCTGATCAGTAATGGCAAATACCTTCAAATGACTTGGGGATTTGGTCATTTGGTTATTTAGGTCATTTCATTCCAAATTTCAAATGACCAGGTCATTTGACTCAACTAATCATATGTCACCAATATTTAACATCAAGGAATTTCGCATTTTTTTTTTTACATTTTTCGACTTCGTTCGCGATTTGCGAATCGTAGAGCGATTTTCTACTAAAATATTTTTCTAGATAGAAAGAAATCCCTTGTTCTTGGCTACAAAGTAATATGTATTTTATCCCGATAGCATCGGTATTCACGGAGTTATTCGCGTTTAAATTCGAACGTCTGTGAAAAATTTCTACCACAAATTTTCCGTAATTCTGGTCAGAATTATGAAAAATTCCGGAAATTTATGGCAAAAATTTTTCGTCATTAAACGCGAATATCGATGATATAGGAATTAAATACATATAATTTTGTAGCCAAGAACAAGGCCTTTCTTTTTAAGATAGAAAGAAATGCTTTGATCTTGGCTACAAAATGATATGTGTTCATCCAGGTAGCATCAATATTCGCAGAGTTATTTGTGTTTAAATTCGAACGTTTGTGAAAAATTCTGCCATAAATTTTCCGTAATTTGGCCAGAATTATGAAAAATTCCGGAAAATTTACTGTAGAAATTTTTCACGGACGTTCGACTTTAAACGCAAATAATTCCGCGAATATTGATGCTACCTGGATCAACACATATCATTTTGTAGCCAAGAATGAGGCCTTTTTTTCCATATTAGAAATTTCTTGGTGTAAAATCGTTCTACACTTTGAAAATCGCGAAGAAATGTAAAAAAAGTGTGAAGATTCTCCGTTTGTATCTATCTATTAAAAATTTCATTTTTTTTAAGTAATTTATAATTCGATTTTTATTGGTTATTCAAATGACTTTTTAAATGATCTGGTCATTTGGTCACTTGCCATTTGCGAAATGACCATTTTGAAATGACCCCATTGAGGGTCATTTCAAAATAGGCAAATGACCAAAGTCATTTGACATCTCTGTTTCAGATGGACCCCATCTTTCCAACAATTCACTTAAAATACTAGCAATTTTTTAAAATCCTCAAATCTATTATAAGGTGTCCATTCTATTACTTTCCAGTCATCATCTGCACGTAATTGAGCATCCCGAAAAATGTTTCATTTCACCTGTCCATTTATCAAAATTATTTTTGAAAATGCTTTGGGTTACATCGTTTGCACCAATACCAATACAAGGAAAAAAGTGTTACGATCACCCATTTTATTTTCTTAATTTGATGGGTGAGGTAATTGAAAAAAAGGGTGGAAAAAAAATAGGAGGAAATTAATAACCATAGTGTCAAGTCGCTGCATCAAGTTTAAAAGTTATGAGATGCACTTTGCGGTATGATCAATTTGTTCCCTTTATAATTTTGTAACAAATGTGATCTGGATTTTTTAATAAAATAAAATAAGTTTTTATTTTTGTGCGATGTATTTTATAGAACGTTGAACTTGTAACATAAAAATAAAATATATTTTCAAGCAAATATAGTGATATCATTATACATTGTTTTGTAATTATTGAAGCTACTGTATACTACATTTGATTTCACGCTATAAATACGCGAAAAAAATAAATATAATGATATAATAAAATAAATAATTTAGATGAAATAAAAAAAGTGAAATTTTTAATTGAAAGTTATCAATTTATTCCTTTGATGATCATTTTTATAAAAGACCTCTTAAAAAACAATTTAACCTCATTTGTAAAAAAAAAATATTAAAAAAATTATTTCCCACTTATTAGCTAATACCAATACTGTACCTTAGTGTTATATTTTGTTTCGTAATATTGAAATTTTAAGCTAACAAAAATTGTTTAAAGTAATAAAATGATTTAGATTCTGAAACCTGATTGAAGAAATATTGTTTGTGTTACAGACGTTATTCCTTTTTTTTATGTACGACTGCGTTTTCGGTCCTTTTTTATATTTATATTTTCGATTTTGGCCAAAATTACACAAATTAATATAAAAATATAAACAAAATGATCGTTTGAAAAAAATTTCCCACTTAATAATATTATAATGGGCCCTCTAAACAAAAAATGCAACGGCAAACCATATTACATTTCTGGAGGCAAGAAATATGCAATGCTACTAAAATACACTCATTAGCAGATTCCACTTATAACTATTTAGTGGCAAAACAGTTTTTCAATTATTCTGTAATATAATCAAACTTTGATACAAAATTGCAAGGCCAATTCATAGGACTGATATTCAAATATTTGCATAGGAAGATTTTTGTGCAAAAGGTAAAACAAGTCTTTAACCTTTTAGGTGTATAATGGATGGAAAATTTTATACAAAAAAACTTAGAAAACCATATTCCAGAGAACCGCAGTATGTTAAAAGGTAGATGGTGGTGTTATTATATAAAATGTAACATTATAATTGTTTTCCTAGCTCTTTCCCTAGATTTCAACATTGATGTAACTTTAAATACTAATGAGTATGGTATGTATCCCTTAATTAATTCATGTAATGTAATTCTAGGTGAACTCATTTCATCTGTATCCCCCCACCAATTCCATCCATCTCATCTGTTTGTCTTTGAATTTTTGTGATTAGGCAATCTATTAGTTGTCTGTAATGTTTTATCATTGGGGTGTATTCACTATCTCCATTGTTGTTTCTTTTGTACTCAAACACATGTATGTCAGTTTCATCTTATCTTCCACATAGTATACATTTTGAATTGTTATATATGTGAAGTTGATGTTTGAATCTTTTGAGCTTTACTGGCAGTTCTCCATTAAAGAGTTTCATTGCAAAACTTCTTTTAATGTGATCTTCTTTGCTTGTGTTATCATTTGTTATTTTACTTGGGTGTAATGTTTTAAATGTAGTAATCCAATCAATTTTTTGTGTCTTCTCATCAACTAGAATTTTTTGAAATCTTTTTTGCAGTTTCTAGCTTTGTCTATGTCTAATCATATTTATTTTTTTCAAAGATTGCTTTATAGGAAGCTCCAAAGGTATTTCTTTCCATGTTGGAATAAATGATTTGTTTTCAATATTATTATAATTGATTTTAATTACATAATCCTCATTTATTTTTTATTTAAAACTTGAGCTAGTTGGTTTGCCATTTCATTAAAATAGTTCCCATAATGTGCTTTTACTTTGTGTAATATGATTTGTAGTTTCAACTCATCTATAATTTCTTTTATAGTCTGAAAGATAACTAGATTTTTGACTTTGTTCCATATGAAATTCATTTTTTCTTTATAAATCTTATTAATATTGTATATAGCACACTTACTATCTGTATATATATTTACCCTTGACCTTTTTGGCATTACTGTTAGTTCTGTCAATATTGCCATTAATTCTGCTCTAGTTGATGGTGAGAATTGTTCTAAGTTACTTCAGAATGTCATATGATTATCATTTTCTTGATCTAGAATCACCCATTCCAGGTTCATGTGGTCTTTCTCAAGTATATTCTTCATTGAACCATCTGTGTATACTTCAATCTCTATCTTATTTTTTAATTTATTCTTTATAGTTTTCATTTTTTATACACTGAATTTTCTGTTGTTAACCATTTTCTAATCATATTTTGACTTGTTTCCATATTAGTCATGTTTGGACATATATTTTTGTCATTTATAGGCTCTTTGTGTGTGGATTCTATAATCTCTATTGCTTTTTTAATGTTTTTAAATGGCATTCTTATCTGTGTTTATATTTTTTAATACTTGTTTCTGAGATTATAACCTTTAAATATGCAATTGTATCTCTATTTCTGTCTCATTCATATTGTCTAGTCTTATGATGCATTCATCTGTTTTATCCCCAATGTTTTTCTCACAACCCTCACAGGAAATTAGCACTGATGTAAGTTCCAAATTTCTTGTTAATATATCATAGTGTTACTTTCCCTTATTGTTTTCTTTTCTGTAATTTTCTTTTTCTTTATTCTTCCTATTTTTATTTGATTAGTGTTTGTATCTTTCCTAGCTATCCAATTTTGTTTAGTTAAATTGTTATTATTTTGTAAGGATTGTAATACTTGTCATATATTTGTGTAATTATTTCACTATAATTATCCATAATTCTTTTCTAATTGGTCTTTATATGTTTATACCAATTTGGAATTCTGCCCTTTCTGTTTTTATAGTTGACTTGTATATGTGACCATTCTATTACTTTTTCCAGTTCAAGGTCCAGAATTTGTTCCAAATACAAAGTTTTCTTTTCTCTTAGACTTTTTCTATGTGTTTCATATTTTTGTTCAATATTTTTCAATACCATTTCTATTAATATTTTCCCACCTGATGGAATCTTAAGATTATGTTCGCCATCTTTAGTTTTGTACCATTTTATTTTGTTCCTTTTACATAAGTTAATTATTGATGCTGTGAGGTTACTTCCTTCTTTAATCTTAATTATCTTGTCTGTTTCCATAAATGATTCATCTGTCCATAAGAAATTTTGAAATTGTTGTAATCTTATGTTAGTTGTTATTACTAATATATCTGTTCTATTTAAGTGATCATTGATGTTTTTACCATACATCTGGATTTGCAGTCATTAATGTTGAATACTTTGTAACCTTCATTTAAAAAGAATAAACTATTAATAGCTATCTGAGCGAAACCAGCTTTGTGTTTTATCACTTTTAGACACATAGAGTTTAGTTTATTGCATACATTTTTAAATAGAATTATATCTTTTAATAGGTATTCAATTGCTGAAAATAAATCATGGTTGATTATTCTTTATCTGTGACTCTTTTCCACTTCAGTATTTGACAAATATTTTTAACCTTTTGTTCTACCAATTTCTTTTGATATTGTTTTTTACCATTTGCTATAATCTAAATACCTAATATTTTCACATGCTTCCCCTTTTCTTTTGCATCTATTTCTTCTCCCATAAATTTGATAGTTCTTTCTTCTTTGTTCTTGAATGTATTGTTTATGCATATAAGATGAAATTTTTCAGCATTGATTTGTGTGCCTGTTATTTTTGAGAATTTCTCTACTATTTTTAATAACTTTTTCATTTGTTTTTAATCTTGAGAAATGTATGTGGTATTATCCATATTATACTTGCACGCAAAATTATTTTGGGACCCGAAACCCAAAATATAAATACCCCGAAATTGACCCCGAAATACCATTTCAAAATTTTGATATTTCAAAATTAAAATGGGAGTCGAA
>CAJVPK010000816.1:0-20993 GCA_910592015.1 Diversispora eburnea | reverse complement strand
AATAAATGTATTTCATTTTATTATCTTTTTTTATAATAAACTAAAATTATGATTATTTGCAAATAAAAAAAAGTGAATATATATATATATATAAATAAAAGGTACTGATAGATATCCAATAGAGGAAAAAAAACTACCTGATACACAGAGATATACTGTGTTCAATATATAAGGATATACTGTACTATGACCAATTTATAAAAGATATGTACCTGATAAAAAAAATAAATAAAATCAGATACCCGATATATGAATGATGAATTTGAATAAAATGTCAAAATATTAATACCCGATATGAAATCGATATGAGTCCGATAAGTACCCGAACTTCTGTATTTCGATCTCACCAATCGGGTACCCAATATATTGCATAATTGTTAATATTAGACACCTATCGTATATCTATCAGATTCCTAATAGACATACGATAGGTGTCCGATATTTCCTATTTCGATCAGTATTATAGGAAACTATATGAGATTATACCGGTTTGCTAAAATAAATAAATAAATTTATTCATATATAAGTGAAATCAAAATTTTTATTATGTATAAAAAAAATGTCAATAATTAAAATTGTAGATATTATTTTTAACTACAATTTCGTATAAGATAGTTAGTATCTATTTTTAATATCCATTGAATACGATATAGGTAATAATTTAAGAATAAATTTATTATTTTTTGTCAGTTTCATTTTAAGTATAATATCTCTATGTATAGATGTTCGATTTTATCACAAAATATATTATATGATAGCCCTAGTTTAGTAGTCAGTGGACATTTTGGAAATCTGCATAATGAGGTAATTTAATTAGTAAAATTTTATATATATACCAATTACTTTTAATAAAACTTTTTTTTAATTATATTAAGATAATCTATATAATAATATATATCAAAATTTTACACATAATATTTATTATATTGAAATAACAGTATATTGATTTTTAAAATAATTAAATGAAAATTGGTATATTTTTACTTGAAACAATAATTTTTTAAATGAAAAATTATCAAACTTGACATATATGCTAATATACAAAAATGTTATTTCACCAAGTATTATTGTACTAATATTTACAAAACCATAAGATTTTAGACAGGTATTTTCGTCTTCAAATATAAAAGAAAAGTTATTAATAACTTACATCTCGAGTTTAGTTTTGCCTTTTTTTTTATAATTCGAAAATAATCAAAATATCTATACAAGAAGACAACATTCCTTTTAATTCACATTTTTCTTTTTCTTCTGTAAATTTTTTAAACAATTTAGATAGTGTCAATGAGTTTTGTATAAATAAAAAAGAATATATTAGCATATCTTTCAAATTTCATAATACAGAAACTAGTAATTCTGATTTAAATACTTATGAAAATGAACAAATAGACTTAGAAAATGAAAATGAAGATAAAAATCATAATAGTGATAAAGATGAAATAATAGAAATTATAAAATAAGTAGAATTGACACCATGTGTAGTAATTGATGTTATTGATGACAAGATATAATATTGTGATCAAAAGGATGGAAAAATGAGACAATTACATAATCTTTTTGATACATGCCAAGTTAATAGAGAAGTAGTAAAGGAAGTTAATGGTATTTTATCAAAATTGGAATTGTGTGATTCTCATTTTCAATTCGATAATAAATATTTACACAAATTACAAAATAAGCAAATAAAAAATTTTACTAAAAATATAATACAATGGTGAAGATATATTTTTTGTAAAAAATATACAACTTATTTTTTTTGAGATAAAGGATATGCTATTCATTCTTGAAAATTAAATGAACAAAATATTCAAGTGCCATGTATCAGACAGTATATATGTGAAGCATTACATGTATATTCTCCTTTATGTAATTAAGCCTTTAATAATATTAATAAACTTTAAAGTATTTGTTTAACATGTTATGAAAATTTGGATGGTCACATTTATCAATATCTTGGAAGGGAAAAAGTTGCAAAAACATGTATTACTGAAAAATTATATAACAATGATACAATAAAAGGACTTGAATTTCTAGAAAATTGGTTAATAAATATTGCAAAAACAAAAAATGAAGAAATTAAAAAAAAAATACTATTAGAAATTGTAAAAACTCTTTATCCATTTACATCTTTTTCAAAATATACAAACAATTCTAAGATTGTTTCTAATTTAGATAATACAACAATTCAAGAAAAAAAATTTCATATCAAAATTCCCTAGTTTATTTATAATAAAAATTCTTTTTATGAATTTTTTTTGAAAAAAAAGAAAAGGAAATTTGTGAAATAAAAAATTTTGAAAAATGTGGATGCTTATTTGATCAAAAATTATGGAATTCTAGATCATTTATTATTTCAAAAAAAATCTACTCTTGAATATCTTCAAAATATTCAAGAATATTTTAAATCGTTTCCTGAATTTTTAAAAATTTTTTTTTTTTGAATTTATTGATGAAATATATCAAAAAAAAACAAAAGTTTCAAAATATTACAAAATAATAAATATACAATAAAAATTGTTACATTTATTATTTCAATTTTATTAAATTTAACTTTTCTACATTTGAAAGTTTGAATATCAAGAGTTTTGGCTAGCCTTAGTCATATGCCAAGATTACTGAATTCTTTTTGACAAATGTTAAAAGTTTGTTATGTAACTGGACATACTGATAGACATGAACGAAGATTAGTAAAAATTAGAATGAAAAACTCAGATCCTACAAAATGTCTAATTCAAAATAAAAATATTTGGAATTTGGTTATAATAGATAATATTGATTTTAAAGAAAAGTGTTTCAAATATGATAATATTTATGATGTTACTTGTGGTAGTTTTCATGTTACTTTACGAATGACTTTTCAAATTACTTTATCATTTGAAGAAACTTCTAAAATAGAGCATATCGAATTAACACCAGAAACACCTTTATTTGGAATGAATTCTTGTATTGATGAAACATTAATGATATTTCAACAAATTATCTGTGAACTATTGGATTTTAAAAAAATTAATGATGAATTAATTTATAATATAAATTTTGATACCGAAACTATTAAAAATAAAATTTTAACTAAATTGGATCATGGATCCATCTCCTAAAATTGTAATATTAGAACCAGGAGGGAATCCTAATTCAGATGAGAAAATTTTAAATGTTGCTGAAATGTATAAAAAAAATTTTACAATAAATAATACATATTTGGATATTTTTGCTAATGAAGTAATTTTTTGTAAACTAATCAAATGTAAAGAAAAATGGCCAAATATTAGACCTTTATTGGATCTATGGTATACAAATAAGAATTTTTGTTCAGCTTTAATTGTTCTTTTTTCTAGTTATGGCTTATTAAGCTTGGCATCACAATTGGGAGTTCGTTTTTTAGATAAATTAGTAGATTTGGCAATTAATATTTTTATTACTAAAAAAGAAATACAATTTTCCAAAATAATGAATAGTAATAATATTTGTCTTAAGGTATAAACTTTATTTATTAATAATAAAAAACAAATTAATTAAAATATTATTTTAATAATAAACTACTTATAATGAATTTTAATTTTAAAAAATATTGTACTTTTTTTTTAATATATTAAATTCAAATATTTAATTCCACAAATAATTTAATAATTATTTAATATTTTATTAGATCTGGTACCACTATTATATATGGGTGGGAATTTGGAAGACTCATAGAATAAGAATGCATATTGGAAACTTTAAATTACAAAAAAACTCTTTATCTGCAGCAGGACCACTATATGCAAGTGCGGGAAAGTTTAATTATACTATAGCAATATCTCATTTTCTTGCTATTGTAGCTACATATTCTCAATTAGAAAAGAAATTGAATTATTGTAGTGCATTCAAAATTCCACAAGATACTAATAATGATTCTAAAAACTTACGTCATATTTGTTTTGGATTTGATGAAGCTCTCGAAACTTTTGGAGTTAAATTTATTAAATGCAATATAAGTGGTGACGTTATTGATGAAAATAATCTAAAAAATCAAATAAAAGCTTTCCAAGATGAAAGAGAAAGAGTTGACTTGTTACTTAGTGAATATCTGGATGATATTTCTATCTCACATAGTGAAAGGGCTATTAAATCACGTAAGGAATCTTTGTGAAAGGTAGTAGATGATCTTGTAATGGTTTTTGGAATGGATGAACCCTTATCTCACCCATTATTTCAAAAATATACTCTGACACAAATGCATCAAAAAGGACTGGAACAACTTGTTGCTTGTTATCCACATGGATTAGAGCAAATTAAAAAAGTATATAGACAAGAAGTCCTCAAAATCGAACCCAAAAATACCCAAGGTAGAAGAGCAACAGAAGTTGTTAAAACAAAATTAAAAGATTATAATAATAATAATAAAAAGGTCAAAAATACCAATACAATAAATCCTGAAGAGTCAACACAAATGGTACAAAATGTAGCAGCTAAAAATCCTAATGAATTAGGTTTAAACGAATCAATAAATAATACAACTGAATCACAAACAAAAAAAAGAAAATTAATAACTACAAGACGTCGTACAACTGAAGATGAAATAACAATTCTTTCCACTTTAAAAATATATAAAGATAAACTTCCAGATGAAGCCATTGTCTCCATTCGTGAACAATTACCTGAAGTTTGGACCACGAAAAAGGTACGGAAATGGTGGAACTATCATAAAAACAAGTAAAATACACTTTAAAAAAATATTATTTATCTTTTTTGTACTGTCAATTTTAATAATTTATTATTCAATATATAATAAAATAAAAATTATAAATTTAAAAAAATTTTATTAATGTATCTTACTTTTACGTTCTAAGTATTACGATTCTACATAAAAAAAGACATATATCCGGATATATATAATAATATTATGTTTGTAATTACACTTGCATCTCGGACTAAAGTCAAAAAAAATAAAGAAAAGCGGTTCTTATAATAATTTTCGTATTTTGATTGTATAGGAAAGAAAAGTATCATAAATTTTTCTAGCAGTATCTATTCTTTTGCGTACCATAGCATTATTGAGATTTTTCGGAAGATGCTCTCTAACTTTTCTGTTTAGATCCGTATATGCTATTTGTGGGGGCTTATTTTTAACAACACAGTGAAATGCTCTGATAGTGCTTTTCCAAACTGAAAATAAAATGAATCACCTTCCGATTTGTTCGATCCCCCTTTTTTTCAATGTCATCAACTTCACAATATAGGCAATGGATATTCCTTCCAGATATAGTGATTGATAGTTCATCAGAAATTGGTACGACTGATAACTCTCGAATCATGGCTTGCGGTTTTGAGATCTTTTTAGGCTTATTTTCATAAACGTTACCTTTTTCTTTCTTCTTTTTCTTATTGGGAGCTTCGTTAATTGAGATACCAGGCGAGACATAATATCCTTCTTTTTTCAGATCATCCACTGATGGACATTTAGGGCATAAGTTTCACTTGTTGCCAATGCACTTGAATGGATAACATGTTTACATGTTAATAATATGACCGCCTTAGAAGTTCTGGGGAGATGTCTTCGGAACACTTGGAACATAATTTAGGAGCTGGTTCAATAACATTTTTAGATGAGGGGGAGGTATCATTATTTTGTAAAGCCTGAGTAAAACCAATATCGGCGTTGCTCTCGAATAATATAGGATCCCTTCTACATTCGTCTCTGGTTAATGGTATATCTTTTCCACAGCTGGCCTCTGTAATTTGCGGTGATATTTCCATTAAATCTTCTTGCAGTTCTGTTCGGATGGTGAAAGGGTTGTTTTGATATCTTTGTTGCTCCTATAAACAGGACACCTTGGTTCTGATTGTAAAAGATGTTTTTCGTATTCGAGCAATAACATATTTACGGAATTATATCATTTTTCTGACATATAACATCACCTGTCACACCACATACATATGATAAAAAATATAAAGTCTAAAATTCCAGATACTTAATTTTTTAATAATTAATAAAATATAATCCTACGAATTATTCATCAATACAATAAACCCTCCTACTAATTAGACGATGCAAACCCACTCTCAAAACAATAAACATACAACTCAATTCAGCATCGTTTCGATCTCTTAAAGGCGTTAAGTACTCATTTTTTTTCACATTAATTTTCTGTTCCAAAACTTCACGGACTGTCTTTTGTCTAGGCCGATATTTATCACTAATTTCAAGGCTTAAAATTTCTTCATCTGATTTTTCTGACAATAATCGTGACACTTGAGTCAATTCCTGCCAGCTTTCTAGAACTTTACCTTTGCCCAATTTAATACATGCTGTCTTAATATTATCAAATTCGATTGCTATTCTTCTTCCAGTACTTGTCTTTACTAGATCAATTGCTTTTCTACTTAAATTTTGAGTATGTACCTGAAATTCTGGCTCAATATCCGCATGAAGAGTGAGAATTAAAGCATCCATGAAAGCTTATTTCAATGCCTCTTCATTTGAATGAATAACACTATTGTCCTTTAATGGTTTAAGCAAGGTTTTCTCTATAAATTGGCAAAAAGGTTCAATGTTATATTCTGCCTCTAAAATCTGCAAGCATTTCCGTATAGACATTAAATCCTCTTCCTTCCAATCATAAATCTTAAGTGCCTCTGCAATAAACTCTCTTTTGGCTATATTATTCGGGATCCGAAGTTCGTATTTTAATGATTCTGGATTATATGTTAGAGCGCCAGTATAGAACATGAATAATAGTAACGGATTACGATCAGTTGCTAGCTCGCGAATGTTGGTAAGCCGAAATCGTTGTTCTATATTCTTTTTTAATTCAACAGAATGTTGATTGAGTGCTTCGGTAAGGACGAATTTGCCAAGGGGATTGTTGACAATCAAATCCAAAGTTGTTTGAGAGGGCAATGTATGCGGGTCGGAATGAAAATTGAGAAGTGTGTTAAAAATGACTGAAGGATCCATATTATTATCCAATTCTTTTTTTTGTTTCATAAACTTCTTGATACAGTACAGGACACGTGCAGTGTTGAAAATCCCTTCAGGTTGTTCAGGATGAAAAAAATACCCGTCATTTTCCTCTTTTAACCATATAATTAGTCTCTCTTTAACATCTGATAACAAATTATTTCCAAAAGCTTTATCCAAGAGAAGCTCAATCTCAGATTTCTTAAATCCATACAAATCCCAGAATTCTTTGTCTAGTGCCAAATCCTCCGCTATGTTAAAACCCGAAGTGAACTCAGACATAACGACAGGGGTCACACCAGTTTGGAAAACGCGAGCTATGCCTTCATCGCAAACAGTCTTCAGACGACTGTAGAATTGTTTGAACGAACTTTCCATTGCTTCAATTCTGGTTTGTGAAGAGGTACCTTTCTTTTCATGATGAGCGATAAGAGGTTGTAAGATGGTTTCATTTTTAAGGGCTTCATTCATACCAGCATCGTATTCATCAATAAGAACATAAAGCTAAGGGTGAAAAATATTAGTTGATACTCTTTTTTGAATCGAGGTGATAACTGAACAAGAGAAATACCTTGTGACCACTCAATTGTACCGCTTCCGATAGCATCATGAAATTTCTCAAAGCACTTTTATTTTCATCAACAGCCTGGAAATAATCCCCCAACTCATATCGATATCGATTCATAAATATTGAAATAAATCTATTTAAACTTTCGTGAAAGTCGACATTGAAGATGTCGTATGTCTCATTAGTGCGAAGCCCGGCAAAATTGAGTTTGAGAACAAGAAATGAAGATGCTAATGATGTGGGGTTTTTGCCGATATATAACTCCCCGAAAAGCTGTTCGAATCGTTCTCTGTTTTTTATGTCATAATAAGATGACAAAGTAGAGAGAAATAATGTTTTTCCGAAGCGACGAGGACGTAGGGAAAGGATGGCAGGAGCACGGAGAGCCTCTATTTTAGGGATGAAGTGAGTCTTGTCCAAATAATAACAACTTTCCCGCCTCAAAGCATCAAATGACCCTGTTGTAAATATTTCGAGAGGTTTCGAAGATGATGCATCCGATAGGAACCGAGGGAAGAGATGGAAGAGTGGAAAGTGAAAAGAGTAAGGTAAAAGCCTATTCCTCCAAAACACACACGCATTGTTAAAAAATAAAAGCTTTGTAGATGAAAACTTTATATTCATTATTTATCAAGGGTGGTTACTCAAATTATCCGAATTTGTTCAAAATAACATAAAGGGTGTTCTGAATCAGAACGGTATCACATGATACGTGACGCAGTAAGAAATACAACGTCAAAGATTTCAGACACGACGTGCCGCCCAAATGCTAAATCCCAAATCCCAAATCCCAAATCCCAAATCCAAATACTATGAAAACTGAATTTTGGCAGCCGAAATGACTAGTTTATTATAAAACAATACCTTAGCCCCTAGGATAAAATCAATATTCGAAGGGTGTGATACAAGGTGATAAATAATTCACCCCTGATAAACCCTAACCCTAACCCATGCGTTAAGGTAGTTACACAATAATTGGCACGGGAAGAATAGGATAAGAAATCTATACCTCAAATTCTTTTATTAAAATTATAAAATATACAATAAATTTATTTTTTTTTTAACTTTCTAATGGAGAATTTTTACTACTGGTAAAATATTAAAGCAACAAATAAAAAAAGAAAAGTAAGAAGTGAAAGTAAGTGATAAGGAAGTGAAAAGGAAGAGAAAAAAGCAAAGAAATAAAGGAAAAGGATGGAAAAATGATAGAAAAAGATGGTTAAAATCGTCATTCTTAAAGAAGAAAGGTGTGAAGTGAGGAGGAATAAACGAGAAAAAAGGATCTATCAAAAAAGTAACGCTTATCTCTCAAAAACGATACCTTTGCATTTTTTTTTACTTTTTTTTTTGAATTTGCGAAGCGTAGAGCAATTTTTTACTAAGATATTTCTAATATAGATAGAACGGCCTTGTTCTTAGCTAAAAATTGGTATGTGTTTCATCCAAATAGCATCGATATTCGCGGATTTATTCCAGTTTAAAGAAAAACGTCCGTGAAAAATATGTGAAAATCTATACGCACGATTTTTCACGGACGTTTTTCTTTAAACTGGAATAACTTTGCGAATATCGATGCTATCTGGATGAAACACATATCATTTTGTAGCCAACAACAAGGCCATTCTATCTATATTAGAAATATCTTAGTAAAAAATTGCTCTACGCCTCACAAATCGCGAGCGAAGTAAAAAAAAAAACTTTTAATTTTTGCAAATAATGAAAATTTGCACAAATTTTTTCTCCTAAAATTTCTTGATGGTTAAATTTTATTTTATCTAGTTTAAAATTTAGAGTAAATCTATTTGTCACCAGTGGTGATTGTCACCAGTGGTGATTGTCACCAGTGGTGATTGTCACCACTGGGCAAAATTACATAATTCCCTGATCCTAACCCTAACCATAAATTTGTTAATTTTGCCCAACGGTGACTATCATCAGCGGTGACAAGCATACTTTTTTAAAATTTAGTTTATACTTCAAACCGGATGAAAACCGGATATCCGGTTTTAAAGTCATCCGGATCCAATCTAGTTTTAGTATTATTTCTATTTCATGCATTAAAGTTGATTATTTCAAGTAGTAATTTTGTAAAGAGTTTATAATATATATTTATAATATATATTCATATATTGTATTTTTCTTATTCAATGTACTTTTTTATTTATACATAATCAAGATAATATCAAGAATGTAGTTGAGTGCATTTTCAAAAATAAAATAAAGATTAATTTTTTAAAAGGCAAATTCGTTTTTCGGAAATAATTAAGTAATATTGATAATTTTTATGTTATTGAATTAATTAATTTAAAAATTCTTTTTTTAAAATTATATTGTACATAAATTATTCTCTTGATGAAAAAAAATTATGAATTAGAAAGTTCAATTTCTAATTCTTTTTTAATAGCTTTTTTAACCAATTCAGGATCCGCACGTTCCACGTATACAATATTCTTTTCTTTCTCTAATAATCCGACAAATTCTTTTGGCAAAATTTCTTCAAATTTGAAATCTTTGAAATCTTTTAAAGATTCTTCAACTGCCATAGAAAATTTTGCCGGATGTGCAGTTGCTAGACAAATTTGATATGTATTTCTGTTGTAAATTGAAAATAAAAATAAATTATCATCATTTATTATCGTGATTATGATTTTAGTGTCATGAAATACTTGAAATATTTGAAAATTACATACTCTGATATATCATCTTGATTCTCTGAAGCTGCTACCCCAACAGCGGTATGAGGATCCAAAACATAAGGAATTTGATTTTTAGTATCTTTTGGTGAATAATAACGACTAATTGTATCCCTTGTCTAATTGAATTATGAGATTAAATTAGATGCATATTTTAAAGTTAATAATCAAAGATAGATGTGAAGAAAGAAAAAAACGGGTTACCTCTTGATCAGAAATTCTTGTACTCTTAAAATCTCGCAATGATAATTCAAGTTGAGATTTATTAACAACAAAACAATTCTTGGCTTTTAAATTTTTCATCCAATTATTTACAATTGATCCTGCAAGATTTGATTTCATAAGATCATTATCTTCTTCATCTTTAACATCATTATCAACACTATCGATTGTTTCATAAGCCAAATGCCATAATAATCTTTCAAAATTACTTGAAACAACTATATCCATGGCAGGACTTAATGTTTCATGTACGATGTGAATATTATTTTTATCGGAAATTTTTTCATATCTACCAGTTTTAAAAAATCTATCTAAAATATCATTTTGATTGGTGGCTGCAATTAATTTCTCAATAGGTAATCCCATACGTTTAGCATAATATCCTGCTAAAATATCACCAAAATTACCAGTTGGAACAGCATATCGTAAATGAATATTAGAAGAAGAAGTGGAAGTTGGTGAAATGTTTAATGATGATAAAAGTTGAAAATATGAATGAAAATAATATGTAGTTTGAGCCAAAATTCTTGCCCAATTTATAGAATTTACGGCTCCTAAATGATTTTTTTTATTGAAGGGGACATCCGAAAATAGAATTTTAACAACATCCTAAGAATATATATATACATATAAAATAGATTAGGGTTTTTCATATCTTTAAATATCTTAAAATATCTTAAAATATTTTTGATATATTTACTTGACAATCATCAAATGTTCCTTCGACTGCTAAATTATGAACATTCTTATCTAAAACTGTTGTCATCTGTGCCTCTTGAATGGGAGAAACTTTTCCTCGAGGATGAAGAATAAAAACTGAAACATTCTTTTTGCCTCTTAATCCATAGATCGCAGCACTTAAAAAAAAAAATAATAATTTTAATTTAAAAAAAAAAAAAAATAAATTCAATATTAAATAGCAAATTATATAATTTTAATTTACCTTCCAGTATCGCCACTAGTAGCACCAAGAACGGTTATTCTTTCCTTTTCACCTTTCAAAATATTTTTATTTTTTTTCTCTAACAAATATTCAAATAAATTGCCTAAAAATTGTAAAGCAACATCTTTAAAAGCAAAAGTAGGTCCATGAAATAATTCTAATATATATAAATTTTCTCGAATTTTTTTTAATGGGGTTACTTTTTCATGTCTAAAAGTTGAATAGGATTTATTAATTAATACCTCTAAATCAGTTCGAGGTATTTCACTTTCGGGTATAAATAACGAAAAAATTTCAAGAGCTAAACTATTAAAAGAATATTTTGACCATTTTGTTCGCCAATCTAAAGGAAGTGTGGGAATTTTTTGTGGAATGAAAAGGCCACCATCATCAGCTAAACCTATTAAAACTGTTTCAGAAAATGAAAAAAGTTTTGGTGAACCTCTCGTTGATCGATATTTCATTTTTTTGAATAAAGAAACGATATATTCGATCGATTCAAATCTAATCTAAAAAATCGGAATTTTTTTTAAACCAATCATCGAAGTTTTTTTTTTTTCTTTCTTTTCTTTTATTAAATAGAATAAAATAAATAAAAGAATTAAATAAAAAGAAATCAATGGTTCATAAGAGTAAGCAATTTAATATGATAGAAATTACTTAAATTACATAATTATTATTTTATCTATATAATCGATATATTCTCATTAGAAACTAAAAGTAAGCGCATTTCTTGCGCAAGGCGTTATAGAATTGAACGAAAAGTAGCCGAACATCGACGTAAAGAAAGAAGAGCGGCCAAAAAAAATCCGCATAAAAAAAGTAAGCATATGATTTTTTTTTTTTACAATTTTCTGATAAGTACACATTTTACAAACGAAATTTATTCCCGATTTACAGAGTCGAAGGATCCTGGCATACCAAATTTATGGCCATTTAAAGAAAATTTATTAAACAAAATTGAACAACAAAAACGAAAGGTAAAATTTACATTTTAATGGCATATTCTAAATTACAGAATTTAAACCTTAAACATAAATTCACTATTTTTATATTGATTTTTTTTTTCAATATTAGGTTGAAGAAGAGAAAAATCGACAAAAAGAAGCACGTCATGCTAAATTTGATAAGAATCGAAATATCAATTTTACATCTTTAGCCAATGATGCATCTAAGCGAGATGAAGCTTTTGAAAAAGAAGAAAGCTCAGAAGAGGAAGATGATGGTTCATTTACTCAAATAGATTTAGGAACTAAAGATAATTCACGGAAAGCTTATTACAAAGAATTTCGTAAGGTTATTGATGCGGCTGATGTTATTTTGGAAGTTTTGGACGCACGTGATCCTCTCGGTTGTAGGACCAAAGAAGTAGAGAAAATGATACTTGACAGTGAACTTGGAAAGAAGATAATTCTCGTTCTCAATAAAATTGGTAAAAAGTTCTTTCAATGCTTTCGGATTCCGGATGCTTGCATTTTAGGTTAAAAATCAAACTGATAATATTTTATGTTTTTATCTATCTATCCGCTTAGATCTTGTTCCTAAGGAAAATGTTGTAGAGTGGCTTGCATATTTACGCAAGGAATATCCCACAGTCGCTTTCAAATCTTCTACACAGAAACAACGCAATAATTTAGGTCATCATGCTATTACCAAAGTTCATGATAATATTGCATCTAGTAGCGAATGTTTTGGAGCAAGTACATTAGTCAAACTTCTTAAAAATTATTCTCGTAATCGTGATATTAAAACTTCGATTACTGTTGGGATAGTCGGATTTCCCAATGTCGGGAAATCTTCTATCATAAATTCGTTAAAACGATCCAAGGTTTGTGGGGTAGGTGCTACACCAGGCTTGACAAAGTCGATTCAAGAAATTCGCTTGGATAAAAATGTAAAATTATTAGATTGCCCAGGTATTATATTTAATAAGGATAAAGGTGACAAGAATGCTGAAATCTTATTAAGGAATTGTATGAAAATCGAGTTATTGGACGATCCTATTGCGGCAGGTAAAAAAAAATAAATAAATAAAAATTATTTTTATAAATTTCCAAATTGACACGTGATCTTAATTATTATTATTATTTTTTTTTTTATTAAAATATAGTCGAACTCATTGTTTCACGGTGTACTCCACAACAACTCATTAAAAGATATAATGTTCCAATGTTCACAGATACTAATGAGTTTCTTATAGATATCGCTCGTCAAAGAGGAAAGTTAAGACGTGGAGGTATTCCATGTGTAGAATCTGCTGCTAGAATTGTTTTACAAGATTGGAATTCAGGGAAGATACCTTATTATACTACACCTCCAGCCATATCCAAAATTATAAATAGTGAAATTGTCACATCTTGGGGTAAAGAATTTAATCTTGATGAGGTATGCAATGAAACTGAAGATAAAGTCTTCTTAGATGGTTTAAAAAGCAAAAATGATTTTGGGGGAGCTATAATAATGGTATTTAAAATTTTCTTTAAATAATTCTATAATCTCCTTTTGTTAATTATTATTATTTATTAAATTATTTTAATTTATTTTATTAAAGGCGGGAGAAGAACTCCCGGAAATTGAAATGAGTTTAGAATGTTGAAAAAAAAAGGATCGTTATGATTTATTCGAATTTTTTTTAAAGATTTATTCAATATTAATTCTTAAACTTGAAGTTTATTTTTCGTATATTGTATTATTTTATATTATTTATAATAATAAAGTTTTTGACCAATAATTAAGTAACAAATATATTAAGTATCTTCTATAACACATGACATTTGTTACACTACGAAATATCACTACAAATTTGCCTCAATTTTTTTAATACGATAAAATACAAATTCATATCTTTTTACCCAATTTTCGAAATCATGCCCGACGAAAAGAAACTTCCTTGGGGAATAAACTCCCCTAAACCTGGCTCTGCGAAGGTATTAGAAAGTTCTAACTGCTAAAGACTATATTTTTTGTCGATTTCTAATGATTTTATTTTTTTACTACCAATTATAGACCCTTACAAAAACAAAGTTACAGGCCTTCAGCATTGGAACTCATAAAAAAACCCCTTTCCAAAAACATAAAGAAGAACTAGAATTAAAGAAAAAAGTAACACTTGTTGAGTATGATTTTCTATTTGTTGGAAATAATTTACTGAAACTCGTCCACCCATTCTAGCAAGAGTCAGAGGAAGCAGCGAAAGTTTACGCTGAATTTGTAGCATCATTTGAAAAGGAAGATGGTGCAGGAAAAACATTTGTTAAAGGCGAAACAATTGTACCGAAACGTAGGTTATTTTTATAGAAGTTATGATATATATATTTTATGATGTAATATTTCATTTAGTTAAAATAACTTTTCTTTTATTTATTTATTTATTTATCGGTTATAAATAATTAGTTTTGTTTGATCATGAAGCGATAAATACTAAAAAGGAAGTACAGCCCTCTACACCTCCCAAAATTTATAAACCACAACTTTTTGTTCCCGCTTCTAAGCCCATCCAACAAGAAGTGGAAGTGGATAACGTGGATCAAATTGACGAAAATGATGAGGTGAAATATTTATTTATTGAATTGAGGTTTTCTAGTAGATCGTACAAATTTCATTTATCGAATTTGTTACGGTAGGAGGAAGAAAAAAGGGAGGAAAAGTCAAAAAGAAAACGCAATCTTGATGCATTTTTGGAAGAAATTAAAAGGTTTGAAATCTTTCATATAATCATTCATTTAATTTTTTTAATATGAAATTTTCTAATTATAAATTTTATAAATACGTAAAAATAGAGAACAAGAAGAAAGAGAAGATCGCCTTAGACAAAAACATGCAAAATTAGCGGGGGCAGGCGTATCATCAGGTGTGTTTTATTTTTTATGAATTTATTAAGTAAGTAATATTGTGTTTTGTAAATATCTTTAACTTCGTGGATTGATTTAGAAACTGGTGTTAGTGACGAATTCGTACCTACATCTCTCACTGTTAAAGCAGGTTAGTCAATTCTCAAAATGTGCTCAAGGCTTGGATTGGAAAAAGCAGCAATTGGTTTTATATCAAATGAGATTTACATCACCATTATGTATACAGCTTTCGAGGATCGCCCCGGTTCGCATGACACTGGAGATCCCAACACAACAAATTTATATGTTGGGAATATAAGTCCAGAAGTAAGTAATTCATATCATAATTTTCCATTCCCAAAATGAAACATTTAATTTATATTATTCTTATGTTTAGGTTAATGAAGAGATGCTATGTAAAGAGTTCGCAAAGTATGGACCTATCGCTAGCGTCAAAATTATGTGGCCACGTACTCAAGAAGAAAAGGATAGAAATCGTAATTGTGGTTTTGTTAGTTTTATGGATCGAGAATGTGCAGCTTTGGCTTTGAAAAATATGGATGGAAAAGAATTGCTTGGTTACGTTATGCGAGTTGGATGGGGCAAAGCTGTTCCAATTCCACCTCAACCAATATATGGTATGAATTTTATTAAAATTTTTCTCTTTTGGCACGTAGTACAAAATATCTCAATATGAAATAATTTTAAAATATTTTAGTTTTGAACGAAAGTGGTAGACCACCACCGAGTGGACTTCCCTTTAATGCACAAATGGTTCATTCAAGTAGTGAGTTTAAAGAAATTTTATCATTATTAAAAAATTTAGTTGAGACTACGTTAAGATAAAGATATTAATTTTTATAAGCGTATTGTTAATGTATCTTCACCTTGGTTCTTTCTTCTTCAGTGAGTATACCGAATTTTTCAATCTTATTAATTATAATTAATTATAAATCAATTAATTATTAATTATTTATTTTATTAGGATGGATCCAAAGGTCCTCGCCTTGAAGTTCAAGTTATGCGTCCCGAAGATCAACAAATGATAAGAATAATACATCGTATGGTAGAACGAGTTGTTAAATACGGGCCACCATTTGAGGTTAAAACCAGTTATTTTTCGATCTAAATCTAATATATTATATCAATTTTTATAAATATTACAAATATGTTTCAATTTTTATTTTTATTTTATTACTTTAGGCAATAATAATGGATCGTGAATGGAATAATCCGAAATTTACTTTCCTTTTCCAGAATGATGTAAGTTTAATATAATTAGAATAATAATAATAATAATAATAATAATAATAATAATTATTATTATTATTATTATTATTATTATTATTATATTATTTACGTAATGTACTAATACCTTTTTTTTTTGATATAATAGTCTCTTGAACACATATATTACCGATGGAGGTTATATTCAGTTCTTCAAGGTGACCCAAAGAATAAGTGGCGCGTTGAAGCTTTTCACATGTTTGATGAAGGACCAATATGGGTCCCTCCGGAGATACCATTTGATGAAGATGTTGGTATCTTTGATATGGATTCAAATATATTTCATTTTTATAAATATTAATTAATATTATTATTTTGTGTTTTTAGGAAGTAGATGAACTATTAGACTCTGATGAAGAAGATGAACGTGAAAGGGAACGTGTACCAAAAGGTTCATTAGGTCCCAAAGCAAAACATAGATTAGAAGTAATGTTACGAAAACTAACATTTGAACGAAGTGTTATTGCGAAAACCATGACATTTGCTATTGATCATTCGGATGCAGCTGATGAGGTAATTAATGAAGATTTATTAACACAAATTTATTTTATTTCAACAAAATTTTCATGATTATTTTTGATTATTTCGAAATTTAGATAGTGGATATAATTTGCAAAGCACTCATAATCAAGGAGACACCTATAGTAACCAAAGTTTCAAGATTATATCTAGTATCTGATATTTTACACAATAGTAGTGTGTCTATTCCCAATGCATGGAAATTTAGGACTGGGTAAGTTCAATTTTTTTTTTTATAATTATCCAAAGAAATTATTCAAATTAAAATAAAATGGGATTTTCTAAATTTGTTTATTTCAATTTTATAAAATTTTATAAATTTTATTTATAGTTTTGAGAGTAAATTACCTGAAATATTCGAACATTTGAATGAGGTTTATAGGTCTATTACAGCAAGATTGAAAGCAGAGACATTTAGGGTAAGTGCCCAAATGGAAATATCAAAGATTTTAACAAGGATCTTTGTTGTAAAGAACTTTAATATCATTGGTGGAAAATTTGGATGAGAAATCATTTTATAATTTATGTTCGTAAAACAATGGTTTTCTCACCTTATATTCGTGAAACTTTGATTTTCTTTCTCACCCTCCCTTATAAAACAAACATAATGTAATTACATAAAATTCATTATAGCGCCAAATCACAACAATCCTTAACGTATGGGAAAATTGGATTGTATTTACACAACCATATATTGAATCTTTGACAAAAACTTTCATGAAGAATACAAAAGGAGATATATCATCATCATTATCTATTATGAATGATAATAATAATAATAATAGTGTGGATGAAACATCATCTAAAATATCTAAAATAGACCTTGATAATGAATCCACACCACAACAAATAACGGGAGGATTATTAGGGATCAAAACAAAGTGGGATGAAGAAGATGATGATGATAATAACGGTAAACAAAAGGATAATTCAAAGGATTCTTCTCCATCATCAACAACAACAACAATGAAACGTGCACGATTTGCAGTAGATTTAGAAATGGAACAAGAAATGAATATCACAGGAATTGAACAATTTAACCATAATTTCAGCGAAAATAGAAAAGCTAAAGGCGAAAATGAAGTTGAAGATATTTTCGCATAGATTTCTTAGAATTCCTTTATCTTTATTATTACCCGGAGTTTACCCTTAGACACCGAGGGTTGTACAAGTATCACGTATATAAAACTAATATTAATTATCTAATAATAAACATTTGATTTATTTACAATCTATTAATTTCGCTATATATATTATGTTAAAGATTTTAAAGATTATAATTTCAAATAACAAAAAAAAACAAAAAAAAACAAATTCAACATAATTTAAAAAATATTTTTAAATTTACAGAATAAAATCTGTAAAAAATCCGTGTAATCTGTGTAGTAAAGAAAGTAGAGAAATAAATTAAATTCGAATTAACATTTTATGAATTCCATTTCTTATATTTCTTATAAATGAGAGATGAACTATTAAAAGTGAGAAGTCAAAAAAAAAAAAAAAGATTATTATGTCTTTTATGAAATAATTATCTATTATATTATATTGTAAATGAAATTTCACATAACAGTTATTAATAATATATTTTTATGATTTGGAAGAACTTGCAACTCCTTGAGATAATTTCATTTGAATTACATCAACCGTAACTGATGAGAATGAAAAAAGATTAAATATAATTTATATATAAATTTTATAATCCAATTTAATTCAATTCAATTGTAATAATAATAATAATAATGAACATACCTCGTAAATTATTCTGTTTGGAAGTAACCGTTTGTTGTAATTTATCCAAATTCTTTTTAATAAATTCAACTTTTTCTGTATAAAATTTTACTGCATCATCAAAACTCTTTTATATATATGAGATATAAAGATAACTTTAGTTCCTGAGTTTCCTAATATATATATATATATATTTAAATTATACTTTTTAATTATATTTAATTATATTTAATTTATTACCTTTTCAACATAATATCCAGTTCCTACGTCAACTATTACTTTATTAGTTTCAATCAATTCTCCTGGAACATAAAGGTGTCGGATTTATTAAGGAATAATACGAATATATATATATATATATATTTATTTATTTATTTATATTTATTTATTTATATTTATTTATTTTTTTTTTTGTAATGTCAATTGATTGAATATTTTAAAGGATATTGATACTGTTAGTGGAACCAACAATTCTGTGCCTAAAGGAAAAAATTTGATAAATTCAATATTTCAATATAAATTTCCCTCTATTCAATCTATTCAATAAATTCAATATTAACAAATTTGAATACCTGCAGTTCCTGACTTGATTGACTCCACACTTTCTATACAATCCTGAAATCTCGTTTGAGCTTGTTTCAATTTACCAAATGAATTTGTTAGATGATTCAATTCCTTTTTTAATGAAAAATTTTATTATATATTAGATTTGATTACGTAATTATATATAACATTTTATTTGGAAGTAAAATCATTCAACCTCTTCTAATTGCTTTCTAACTTCAGTCAATTGCGCAAGATCCAAATCTGTCAATTCGATAGTTTGCTGTTTGGGAGATGTCATCTTAGCTTTTCTATCGACATCGCATGGTTCATTATTGCACTAACCACCAAACCACAAACTATCAGCCATAAATAAATACCAGCCGCAATCTACCAGCCACAAAATTTAAGGCGTCGATTTCTTTCCGTTTATCGCGAATCACGAATTAATAAATTCGATACAAACATGGCGCAATAATTTATTTTGAACCATAATTCATATTTCACTTAAGTTTGAAATAGAATACATTGAAAAAGATCTATTTTTTAATTTCTCATAGCACAAAGAACACTTAATAAATGTTATTCTCTTATGCACTTGTTAAACGTCAGCTACCCCAGTATCACCAGAAATATTTCATCCCACGTGAGATCTCGATTTTTATTGGTCTATAATCTAGGGGATAGTTAATTCGTAATTCGCCGATCATGTGCAGATCTGCATATATAGCAATATATACGATTTTCGGGTTAATTAACTTATAATTAATTCTTTATTTTTTGAATCTAAAAAAAATTTATAATGTTTGCCCCTTTTTTATCACCCAAAATTACTCTATAAAAAAAATTAATAAAATTATACACAAATTATAATTACATATTAATAAAAATAAAATTTATTTTATTTTTTATTTTTTTATTCCAGTGAGGTCTTGCTTCAAATTTATTAATTAGAAAAAGAGAAAGTTTTTTACATTACATAGGATTACATAATACAAAATACACAACTTATTCTAATATTTATTTGAAAAGATGAGACTCGGACTAACTCATATGAGATGGGCCCGCAACCTATTACCTGATAAAAATAAAATTTAAAATTTTAATATAATATTATAACAAAATGATAGGAATTAGTAGTTGCATTAATTTCAAGTGGAGAACTTGATTCTGAATTACATTATGGTCTATTTTCACAAAATTGGTGGTTTACTTCATCAATAAAAAAAGATAATAATTTAGAAATGATGTATTCAATTCAAATTGATATGAAAACACAAGTAGAATTAAATAGAAAAAATTTTATCATGCAAATTTTAAAAGGAAATAATATTTCTAAAAATTAGTCAGGTTATACTAGTCAATGTGATTCAGATTCAAGTGAAATTGAAGATATCCAACCAACGCAATTACATCTATATATAGACAAGTTTCAAAACTAAAACAAAAATTTCCAGTTTGATGATTATGGATTTTAATAAAGAATTAATAATAGCAGAATTATTATATGATATAAAATTTCATCCATATATAGTTAGTATAGAAAATAAGTTGTCAGTTATGGTTTTTGGTTTGGGTATTTCAAAAAATGAAGGTTGGATGGGTGCTGGAGAAGGATATCATCAGGAAATTTTTAAGGGCGAATAACTCCGTAAGTTTTCGGGATGTAAAATTTCCGTAAATTTTTGCATAAATTTCCGTAAATTTTCGTAAATCTTCG
>CAJVPK010000815.1:0-21001 GCA_910592015.1 Diversispora eburnea | reverse complement strand
TTATTTAAACAAATTCAAGAAAAAGCTGTTAATGGTCAATTCTTACCAATTGGTGGAGTGAGTATAAAATATATATAATGTATTCTAATATTTATTATGTGCTATATTTTACATATATTTTTATTTATTATTATTATTATTTATATATATTTATATATTTAGACATGAATTGTAATATTCCTAGCGGTGAGTCATTTTGTTGGCAATTTCTATTCGGGTAATAAATTTTTTTACATATATTTTAATAAACGATATTTACAGTATAATTTTAGACAACGATTCTTTGAAAAGAATTATGGCCTTTGATGTAGAATATTCTGGCTTCATGTTACCGCAGATTATTAAAGGTGCGGGATTAAAGAATTTTTCGTTCAAACTTTCTTATCGTATCTTTTTTAATTAATTTAATCTTTTAATTTTTTAATTTTTTTTAAGTTCCCAAATACAGCATTTAATTGAATGAGAATGATGGTAGTAAGGTAAAAAAAAACTCACATTTGTCAGCTGGAACGTAAGAGAAAACAACATTAACAACAATAATAATAATAAAATTATCAATATTTGTATTTGTATTCATAATAATAATATTTCATGTATTATTTAGCATAGTTATGTGGGTCAATGCTATCCTTCAAAATTAATTCGTAGTGTTAAAAATCGTAAATATAAGGAATGGCGTATGAAGCATGACTTTATTTTGTGATGGTGATGAAGTGATGGGTTGCATAAAATTGAAATCGGATCAGTTGATATTATGAAAGAATAAAAAAAAATTCATTGTAATTGGTAATAATTTAATTCGAATTAATGATTAATTTTAATTATAATTAATATAATTAATCTATTATCTTTACTATTTATTAGTACTTTGAACTATCTATACATCAAACATCACAATGGGAAGATCAAATAATATAATCGTGATCGGAATTTTTACGAGATATGGAGTTATTACTTACATTGACTTCTCTTGTGAATAAAGAATTCATGTATGTAATTAGTATTTATTAATTATTATTAAATTATCATTAATTAAATTATTAATACAATCTTGATTTTATAGTTATCCAAAAGATATATTAGATAAATTATATTTTCTATTTAAATATTTTATTTCTGTACAAATTTTAGTGTAAGTTCCCTAATCTATAGCTATTCGATGGGTTAGTATTCCTTTCCAGCAACTTTTTGCTCAATGCTCAAATTGGTCAAAAAGAGATGGGCGGGGGCATGACCATCAGTTGTTTTAGGTACCACTAGGGCAATGATGAGTCGGGCGGTTGTGTTATTAATTTAGCCATAGCCAGTTGTATTAAATGTATTTGTAGTTTTTATAAATTTGCTTAATTTTTACCAACTGCAAAATAAATTGTTTAATAAAGCATGACTCCGTTGGAATAATAAAAAAAAAAATATTAGATAAATTATGGAAATATGTTTTCTCCAAAATGATTATGAATTTGAATATGGATAATTTATTTTATAATATTAATAATCGACATTTTAATTCTTTTAAAGGAATCAATTTCGTGATGTTTTACCAGGTTCTTCCATCGGAATGGTATTCGATGATGTTAATAAGGTTATTAATGATATTAAATTTATAATAATTTATTGAACTATTAAGAAATGCGTTTTAATCACTATTAAGTTACCAGAATCTACTCCTAATGATGTGACGAAAATGGTATATTTTATAAAATAATATTAATAATTATTATTGTTATATATTATTATGATTTATCATCATCATTATTATTGGTCAAAATGGAAATTCATTTAAACTTTATGAAGATATTGTAAGTAACATGTTATAATAACTATTTATATATATATTTATTTATGGCCACTTATGAAGTTTGTTAATACCACGGGAAGGTTAGTTATAATAAATTGAAATGATGATGATGACGACGATGACGACGATGATTGATATGATGATGAGGAGGAGGACGACAATGATGATGAATTAATCAACTATTAATCATTAATTCATTAGTCGCTATCAATATCATCAACAAGACAATCCAAAGTATTTTTAATAGATATATTTAATTCCACGTAGTACATGAATTTTAAATGTTACAATACATCAGACATTATTCTAAGTTTTTTACATTTAGGAAATCAACTGTTCAATTGTATTTTATTATATTTTGTACAAACGAGAGACATGCATATATCCATGATCGTGATATAGATTCTTTGATTTTTATAAATTTTTATTCAACTTTTCATTTCAATGTACTTACACACCCAAACATTTGTGATAATAATTGTAAAATACCTTTGATTTTTTTACAAACCCATGAACTATCTGAAAATTTTTGAATGCATTGTGCGCAATATATTTTAAGTTGACAACAAAGCAGTAAAAACGTAATATTATAAATCAGAAATGTTAATAGTACAATATATATTTTTTTATTTTCATAAAAATACAATTGTTTAATTCTTATATAAATAATAATAACTAGAATTCAAAATGAATAAAATTTATGACTTGGAAATAAAGAAATTTAGTTAGTAAACTTGAATAGCAGAAAATTAGTAAAAAAGAGATAGATATATTGCTATCCAAATAATTTACAATCCGACAACCAGATTATCTTTGTTGTGTCAAAATCAACTGAAGGTAAAGGTTTGCTTGTAAGATAAGAAGATAAATCTTCATCGTGAATTTTTTATTCTGCATTTAAAAACACAAGTGAATCTTCTGTTTTTTTATCATACAACAAACTATCTCTTCCTTCAGAAGATTTCATAAACCATTGGAATGCTTTCTCTTCATCTTTTATAGTTCCAATCCCATTGCTATAACAATTTCCAAGATTAAATTGTCCCAAATGGTTTCCCCCTTCGGCTGATTTCAGGTACCACTGGAATGCTTTCTCTTCATCTTTTATGGTTCCGATCCCTTTTTCATAAATACATCCAAGATTGTATTGTCCCAAATGATTTCCCCCTTCAGCTGATTTTAGGTACCACTGGAATGCTTTTCCTTCATCTTTTGTAGTTCCAACCCCATTTTGATAACAATGTCCAAGATTAACTTGCCCATTATTATGTCCTCCTTCAGCTGATTTCAGAAACCACTGAAATGCTTTCTCTTCATCTTTTGTAGTTCCAATCCCTTTGAGATAATAACATCCAAGATTGTATTGTCCCAAATTGTTTCCTCCTTCAGCTGATTTCAGGTACCATTGGAATGCTTTTTCTTCATCTTTTGTGGTCCCAATCCCATTGTCATAAAAACATCCAAGATTGTATTGTCCCAAATGATTCTTCCCTTCAGCTGATTTCAGGTACCATTGGAATGCTTTCTCTTCATCTTTTATGATTCCCTTCCCATGGTGATAACAATATCCAAGATTATTTTGTCCCAAATGGTTTCCCCCTTCAGCTGATTTCTGATACCACTGAAATGCTTTCTCTTCATCTTTTATGGTTCCAATCCCATTGTCATAACAATATCCAAGATTGTATTGTCCCAAATGGTTTCCTCCTTCAGCTGATTTCAGGTACCACTGGAATGCTTTCTCTTCATCTTTTATGGTTCCGATCCCATTTTCATAAAAGCATCCAAGATTGTATTGTCCCAAATTATTTCCCCCTTCAGCTGATTTCAGGTACCAATGGAATGCTTTCTCTTCATCTTTTGTGGTTCCAATTCCATTTTGATAACAATATCCAAGATCATATTGTGCCATAATGTTTCCCCCTTCAGATGATTTCAGGTACCACTGGAATGCTTTCTCTTCATCTTTTATAGTTCCAGTCCCATTGCTATAACAACCTCCAAGATTGTATTGTCCATCACTGTTTCCTCCTTCAGCTGATTTTAAGAACCACTGGAATGCTTTCTCTTCATCTTTTGTAGTTCCAATTCCTTTTTGATAACAACATCCAAGATCATATTGTGCCATAATGTTTTCACCTTCAGATGATTTCAGGATCCACTGGAATGCTTTCTCTTCATCTTTTATGGTTCCAATCCCATTAAGATAACAACATCCAAGATTGTGTTGTCCCAAATTGTTTCCCCCTTCAGCTGATTTCAGGTACCACTGGAATGCTTTCTCTTCATCTTTTGTGGTTCCAATTCCATTTTGATAACAATACCCGACATTATGTTGTCCATAACTGTACCCCCCTTCAGCCGATTTTAGGTACCACTGGAATGCTTTCCCTTCATCTTTTATGGTCCCACTCCCATCTTGATAACAACATCCAAGATTATTTTGCCCTTCATGGTTTCCTCCTTCGGCTGATTTCCGGTACCACTGGAATGCTTTCTCTTCATCTTTTACGGTTCCAATCCCATTGTCATAAAAAGATCCAACATTGTATTGTGCCATAAGGTTTCCCCCTTCAGCTGATTTCAGAAACCACTGAAATGCTTTCTCTGCATCTTTCATGGTTCCAATCCCTTGTATATAACAATACCCAAGATCAAATTGTGCATCGCCATTTCCCTCTTCGGCTAATTTCAGGTACTGACGAAATTTATTTTCATTGGAATATATTTCTTCCATTTATGTAATTAATTGTTCAGTAGTTTAAAGTTAAATAAAATTTATTGAATTTAAAAGTTCTATTTTTTTTTATTAAAAGTTTGAAATAGAATATATATTTTAAAAGTATTAATTATATAAAAAAGGGTTATAAGAGAAAATAAAGAACTTGAATAAATTTATATGTTTAATTATGTATAATTGTTTGCAATAAAACGCTTATAAAAATATGAAATTATGAATGATACTATTTAATTTCTGTCGTTGTGTGAAGCAGAATATTCACAATTTAGGGATTTATAAATATTAAATTTTCCATTATACGATTTTGATTTCTAAAATAGAATATTCCAAATCTGTATGTTTATTCCGATTTCCGATTTAAAATAGGCTTATTAACTCCGAAATCTCATCTCATTATTCATGATTTCTAAAATAGGAATGAATATACCAAAATTGGTAGTACTAATTTACCAGCCCTAATGAATTTCTCCCCAGAAGGTTACATTGATTATGTTTTCTAATAACTTCATCGATACCGTTATTGTGATTACGATATTCCATTTTCGTTAACCATTAAAAAGCCTATCATACAATCTCAAGATATGAAACTAGATATCTGACAACAAATAATATCATCAATAATAATATAATATAAATGATTTATATTCACCAAAAATATTTGATAAATATTTTATTAATAAATTAGCTAACAATATGTTATAATATCATAATAACCTAAAAAATGATTATTTGATCAATTATTTCTTCTAATATTTGTTCTGCATATGTTGTATACTCTTTTTTTCCTTTACGTTATTAAATCAGCATAACTGATCATAGTATTCTCCAATCATCTACATATTTACTTCATTTTCTACAACTTTTTAGACAATACAAATGCTTTCTCTTGATCGCATAATAACGCCCCGTCCTAAATTATATTGTGCCGTGCGATCTTTTCAGTAGCTTTCAAAAACGATATAATTGATTCCTTTTTGTCTTCACTCATATTTATGCCATCACTGCCATAACAATATCCGGCATTATTCATTACGTCGATTTCCAACAAGAACATTCTTTTTCGCTTATTCTTTTCTTAGAACATAATTAATAATAATGAATTACTATCCGTAAGTCACACCAAAGGTTGACTTTGTGATTAAAAATGTGTCATTATAATAAAAATGATGAATGAATTCGATCACATTAGTTTTTTTTTTTGAGTTATATTTATTTCTGTGAAGTTCTCTCAAAGAGAATTTACCTTCCTGTCTAGTGTAAAATTTTCTATTTCAATCCTTTTATTCATTTGTGAAATTATCCAATAATTTTTTAACATATGAATCGAAAGTTTTAAATCATTCTTCAGGCTCATGAATTTCTTCTTCTTTAGTTAAATTTAATAGAAATTTTGGAGGTGGTAATTCATACCCTTAAATATTCATATTTATATAAATTAAAATAATATTTCGAAACAATTCAAAAATAATTTTGTCGAAATTTATGTAACATAAGAAGTCAATTAATAACAAACGTAACGTATTATGACTTCGTATCCTCGAGTATTTCGAAATATGACATTAGAACGTTGTTATAAATTTACTTCCAAAGTTTTTTTTTTCATATGGTACTGGATCAGGAAATATTAAATTACAAGTATATAAAGTTCGTCAACTTTACGAATAACTTTTGAAGAAGCAATAAAAGGCAAATATGAACCTGCTAAACGGGCAATCTTTTGGACCAAGTTGGGTTAGTATTATATATATTGGAAAGGTGAAGAAGTTCAATTCTTACGGAATAAAGGAATAATTTGGACCATTGATGGCATTCCTCTTCAAGGACTCCTAGGAGGTTAATTTTTTGAATTTTATTGCAAAAAATTTTTTTTTAATTTTATTTTAATTTTTTTATTCAAATTTTAATTAATTATTAGGTTGAACATATTCTCAACCGTCAATCGAAAATTTGAATTCTATTTATAAATGACTTGTAATGGTATTTTCTATTAAATTAATTCAAATGAATGAATTAAATGGATTTATTTATCCACCGGATCAACACAAACACTTCACTTTAGAGCAAAATTGAATTAGCTATTCCCCGTAAGAAAGCTTAGCAATTATTAAGAATTTTTTAGGCATAAAATGGAAGTAGTGATTAATTTAAATTGACGGCAGTTGGAAATTGTCATATTGTCACTGCTTGGTTTTGGTAATTTAAATAATTTTTGAACTTCCTACAAAAGTTGAGAAAATAAAGTCTAAACATATTCTTGCTAAACATTTTAAATAATATATAATATTAATATCGTGACTAATTATTATCGTTGTTTTTAGCTAAGGATATAGCCAGGATGGGTTTTCTGGCTATAAATATTGAAAAAAATACGAATGTTAACTTATATAAGCTACTTATGAAACTCAAATTGGGTTTGTCCAAAGACCTATAACACCGCAAATTTTGAACTAGTTTGAATTATGATGATGGTGATGATGATAATTTATTATTAAAATTATTATTGAATTTATTAAAAGAATATTTAATATATCGATGGCAATTATTATAATTACTATTATAGTTATTTTTAAAATTGAGTTAAAATAATAAATGCAATAGATGCGTCAAGGTATGAAACTAGATAATTTGTCTAATAAACAGTTTCAAGATCAACAAAATAATATTTGGTGAATATTCATCAATAATAATTAAGATCATGACTTTTATCAATGTTATTCAATGGCCACGTAAATGACCAAAATTCATAATAAATTAGATTTTTATGTTGCCACTAATTGAAAATTCCGTAACATGAAATGGATTTTGAGGTGGCACGAAATTAGCCGAAATCACGGGAGATGATAAGTCATCCAAGATAATTGTTTATTCATCCCCGTGTTTATGGATGAGAGAAATATAAAAAGAACTGCGGGTGGGAAGGAAAGAAAGGATAAAATAGGACATTTTTATTTCTTATTTCTTTCTTCTTTATATTTGTGATAATCCTAATAATAATAAATAATTTAGTGTAGCGGAATAACAAAAGTGATAAAATACGCCAAAGCAGTAATATATCACTATTGTCATATTCCGATATTAAACTCTAATAAAATCTAATAAACTATTCTTTTATTTCTTGGAAAGTTACATCAAAAGTCTGTTCGGTTTTGGTAGTGTGTAAGCGGTAATAAAGATACTTTTACTCTTGTTCATCGTACCTTCAGATATTACACGTAACTATATAAATCGTAAGCAGTTTATATCGACTGATTGCCTGATCTTACTACGTGAGAGTATTGATAGAGATATTTTTGTTGTGTAATAAA
Organism: Diversispora eburnea; assembly: GCA_910592015.1. Taxonomy (NCBI): domain Eukaryota; kingdom Fungi; phylum Glomeromycota; class Glomeromycetes; order Diversisporales; family Diversisporaceae; genus Diversispora; species Diversispora eburnea. Next base: position 13,158 of record CAJVPK010000815.1, on the reverse strand, counting down.
TTTGTGACTGATTGACGTAACTTTCCGTATCGTTCTGCACAGACCGTGACAGTATATTGTTATATTACACCAATTTTTTTGTAATAAATAAAAATTAAATTTAAGGTAGTTTATTTTTTTCGATAATAATTATAGTAATAATAAATTAAATAAATCCGGCCCAGGCCTGGGGAGATTTAACCGAGACTAGGCAAAAACCTAAATATAATAGAAAAAAAATGTTTCAACCAATGCACGGATCGTACTGGTCCTGCGCAACATCACATGTTGCGCTATTGTGAAAATCACCCACGCAATAATAACTTGACCTTCAATAATTAAATTTTTATTATCATAAAATTATTAAAATTTCAGATTGGGTCAACGTAGGAACATTTATAGAACTTAGTGATAATTCTTTTATCTTCTTTATGACAAAAGAGTTCTAAGAAGTTTTAGATGGTTATCATTTAAATATAAAGCATTAAAACTTCCTATATTTTATACATACAACATCAATTTTTTATAGGAATTTCAAACTAATTTTTACAATTTTATGTTTCACAAAATATCTTATAAACATTTTATTAATTAATAATTCAATAGCTTATCACTATACAGTATAATATCATAATAGCCTAAAAAAAGATTATTCGATCAATTATTTCTTCTAATAATTATTCTATATAAGCATACCCTTTTTCCTTTGCTTTATCAAACCAGTAAATAGCTTTTACAATATCTTTATCAGTTCCACACCCCGTCCCTGATCACAGTATTTTCCGATTATGTATTGGTTTCATTTTCAAATTCTTTCCATAAAAATGTCCTAAATTATGTTATGCTGTAGCGGCTTTCAAAAACCATATAATGCTTCCATTTTGTCTTTACCCACACCTATACCATTACCATAACATAACCCGTTATCGTTCATTGCATAATATTTCCAACAAGAGCGTTCTTTTTCGCATATCTTTTCTTGAGACATGATTAGTTACAATGAATTACTAAAAATTTGTTAATAAAGCTAATAAATTAATTCGACCACATTAGAATTAACCTTAATAGTAAAACTGTCCAATAATACTAAAATTGTCCAATAATTTAAAACTAACTTTTACATTTGAATCGAAAAGTTTAAATCTTTCTTCGGGTTCAAGATTTTTTCTTTGCTTAATTTAATAGAAATTTTGGAAGCGGTAATTCTTACCCACCTAATCTATTATTTATTATGTTATAGTAAAATTTTTGGATATTGACTAATGTGATAAAAGATATTGTACCACTTAAAAATCGAAATAAATTTTTTTTTTATTTATTTCGTAAACTTTTATAAGAGTATAATTTACTATAATTTTTTTTATTAATAAAAACCAATTTTTTGCATTAAGACTATAGTGAAGTTCTGGGATAAAAAAAAACTTTATTTTACTATGAAGAATTATCCCAAAATTTACGAATTAAATATCGACTTACAATAATTTTGCATCATAATCTTCTACTTCACTTTATTTAGTCGATACAATACTTTCTTTCAACTAAAATGATTTCCTAAATGAAATAGTAATACTACCACACTTTTTCCTAATTATTCTGCATAAATTTGTTAAAAAAAGAGCATCAATAATACTCTAAAGTACCAATGATTTCTTCATCTTTATCTGACTTTTCCAAAAAAAAATATATATATATATTCTTTGGAAGCCTTTTTGTGCTACAAAGTTCCAATTTTCAGCCTATTTAAATATAACCTTTTATAATATGCCAATTGATATTTTCTTTTAGTATCTTGAAGTGTTATCTATTATTACTGTCATTTTAGGCTTATTAATCTTTACAATAAAATATTATTGATGTTGTAAATTAGAAAATTTAATAATACAATATATTTAGTTAATTTCATAAAAGTACCGTTATTTATAAAAAAATAATAGTAACAAAATAATATAAATGATATAAAATTTATAACTTAAAAATAGATATCACATAAATTAATTAAATTAACTAGTCAAATCAATTTTATCAATATTAAAATTAGAATATTGTGAGGATAAAGAAGGTAAGGGTTTACTTGTAGAGTGTGCTTCAGGATGCATTGTTTCAACAGAAGGTAAATTTTCATCTATATTTTTATCATGCATTTTATCTACATTTTTAAACATAAGTGAATCTTCTGTTTTTTGATCATACAACAAAATATCAACCCAATATTCTGATATATTAGAAATTATTTCAGCACTTGGACGGGAAGCTGGATCTTTGTGCCAACACCATTCCATAAGTAATTTATAAAATCGGGGTGTGCCTTTATTAATTTTTGGTCGAAGTCCATTGAAAATATCAACAGCTAATTCTGAATCATAAGCTCTGTTAGCAAATGGTTTTTTTCCTGTTGAAATTACCCACATAATAATTCCAACACTATAAATATCCGAAGCTTGTGTATATGTGTATTGATATTTATTTAATACTTCAGGTGCAATATATGGCAATACACCATATTCTTTAGATGATGAGGTTTCATTTGCTAATCTACATAATCCTAAATCTCCCAATCTTATGAATTTATATTTTGAATTATTATATATTTTAGTTACCATAAGATTTCCAGGATGAAGACCACGATGGACAAACCCTTTACTATGAATGACTTCTAATCCTCTAATAAAAGAATTTAATAACCATAATCGTTCAATCCAAGGTAATGATTTATTTTGGTTAAGAAAATCTCTCAAATTTCCATTTTTCATATATTGTAAAACTATTACAAATTCTTTTGTCATAGAATCTTGGGTTATACCCAAAATTGGTAAAACATATTTATCACGACATTGGAAATTTGCAGTTAACTATATTTACAAAAATTAAGTCAAAATAAATTTAAGTATATTACATATTATATAAAACTATATTGATATATTGATATATTTAATACTTACCTCTTTTAAAAATTCTGAACTAATTTCTTGTGAATTTTTAAGTTTCTTTAATGCAACTTGATTTGATTTATAAAATTCAAATACCTCTTCAGGCATACCTATCCATTCTGCTTTCCAAATACTACCAAAACCTCCTTCAGCTAAAAATTTGATATTTTTCAATTTACTATAATCTATCCATCTCCAAATTTCACATTCATTTGCATTTTCACCTGATTGAGTCATTTGAATAATCTTGTCAACTTCAGAGTTACCACTAGTCCATTTACAATCTGAACATATATTATTTTGCATATTAAAATTTCCACAATTAATGCATTGATATTCTAATTTATTCCTTTTTTTGTTAACATATGAAACTTTATTTTGATAGAAATATTCAATTGAACTTTGTCCGAATTTTTCTCCTCCTTCAGAAGATTTCAGAAACCACTGTAATGCTTTCTTTTCATCTTTTGTTGTTCCAATTCCATTTGAGTAACAATATCCGAGAATATATTGTCCTAAATGGCTTCCTCCTTCAGCTAGTTTCAGATACCATTGGAATGCCTTCTCATAATCTTTTATGGTTCCAATTCCATACATGTAACAATATCCAAGTTTTAATTGTCCTGAATGATCTCCTCCTCTTGCTAATTTCAGGTAACACTGGAATGCTTTCCCTTCATCTTTTATGGTTCCTATTCCATATTGATAACAACATCCCAGATTGTATTGTCCCATAAGGTTTCCTCCTTTAGCTGATTTCAGGAACCATTGAAATGCTTTCTCTTCATCTTTTATGGTTCCTATTCCATTGTGATAACAATCTCCAAGATTACATTGTGCTTCACAGTTTCCCCCTTCAGCTGATTTAAGATACCATTGGAAGGTTTTTATTTCATCTTTTGTTGTTCCATACCCATTTTCATAACAATATCCAAGATTATTTTGTCCATTAATGTTTCCTCCTTCAGCTGATTTCAAGTACCATTGGAATGCTTTCTCTTTATCTTTTATGGTTCCAATATTATTGTCATAACAATATCCAAGATTGTATTGTCCCATGTGGAATCCTCCTTCAGCTGATTTCAGGTACCACTGGAAGGCTTTCTCTTCATTTTTTGTGGTTCCAATTCCTTTTTGATAATGGCATCCAAGAACATATTGTCCCACAGAATTACCCCCTTCAGCTGATTTCAGGAACCACTGGAATGCTTTCTCATAATCTTTTATGGTTCCAATTCCATATATGTAACAGTTTCCAAGATAATATTGTCCTGCATGGTTTCCCCCTTCAGCTGATTTCTGGTACCACTGGAATGCTTTTCCTTCATCTTTTGTGATTCCGATCCCATTGTCATAAAAATATCCAAGATTGTGTTGCCCATTACTGTTTCCCCCTTCAGCTGATTTCAGGTACCATTGGAATGCTTTTCCTTCATCTTTTATGGTTCCTGTCCCGTATTGGTAACAACATCCAAGACTGTATTGTCCCATATGGTTCCCCCCTTTAGCTGATTTCAGGTACCACTGGAATGCTTTACCTTCATCTTTTGCGGTTCCAATTCCATTTTGATAACAATATCCAAGCTTGTATTGTGCCATAAGATTTCCTCCATCAGCTGATTTCTGGTACCACTGGAATGCTTTTCCTTCAGCTTTTATGGTTCCAATCCCGTTGTCATAACAACATCCAAGATGGTATTGCCCCATAAGGTTTCCCCCTTCAGCTAATTTTAGATACCACTGGAATGCTTTCTCTTCATCTTTTGTGGTTCCAATCCCTTGTAAATAAAAATTACCGAGATCCAATTGTGCATCACAATTTCCCTTTTCAGCTAATTTTAAGCATTGAAGAAATTTATTTTCATTGGAACTTATATTTCCCATTTACGTGATTATTTGTTCAGTATATTAAATTTATAATAAATTTATTGAATTTAAAAGTTCTTTTTTTTTTTTTATTAAAGTTTAAAACGGAATATATATTTTATAAGTGATAATTAATTAATTATATAAAAAGGTCAAAGATAAACTTTTAATTTAATATTTTATTTATTTTGTATGTTTTAGAAACGTATTTATTTGCATATAAGAATATGAAATTATAAATAATAATATTCAATTTTGTTTTTGTATATTCACGATTCATAGATTATAAATATTAAATTTTCCATTGTAAAATTTTGTATTATTGACTCTAAGATTAGATGAAAACTATTTTAGAAATCAAAAAAATATTACAATCTGTTCATACCGATGCAGATTTATTATTTATGATTTCTAAAATTGGAAATATAATTAAAAAAAGGTGCACGCATGATCTTCATAAATGCATTACTGTAATTACTGTACTACTCGTGGAATGAATGTTTTCTATTATAACTTCATTGATACTTGGCAATTTATTTGTACGAATGATAGATACGTTAATAGATATTGATATGAACTATTTTTTAATGATTAATTCGTAAAAAAGGAAAGATCCTCATTAATAAATTTGGGTAATAATATGTTATAATCACATGGAATGAAAATTCTATGACTAAACATATGGCAAAAGTAATGGTTATTTTTGACAACAACCTGACTGTTAAAGATTAGATGTATCACAAAAGTTTAAAAAAAACTCATAAATATCATATTTGCTGAACAACTTAACTTAGACTTAAAGGTAATTTACTTTGATGAAAATATTAAAAATATACACTCTTGAGAAAAATGTTTATATACGTGTCTTTGTGTTTGTAAGTTAATATTTCGAAAATTAATATCCGAGCACTTTCATACTTGTTAAACAATCTCTTCTATTATTAAATCGTTTGTTGTCGCCTCTAAAAGGCTTTTGATTGGTGGTTTCAGATTCAGTGATACCATTTTTTGTAACGTGATTTTGTAACAACTACGTTCTGAGATAATTGTGGTTAATATCTTTCCAAGTAGTAAAAGGTAACAGGTCTCTTACGACCGAACAAAGCCTCTAGAGAGAAGCTTTGGTAATCCTTGGCATAAAATTTTTCTAGATCAAAGGATTTACGAAGGATAGAAATTGATGTTACAAACAGGTAATCCTTGAACATTTTGTGAGAAAAAAAAAATTCTTTGAGCGATTAATTAAAACTGTTCAGAAGGTATGAAAGTACTTGAATATTTGTTTTTGCTTACAACAGATTGAAAGATTATTTTTTCTTCAATTACAAATACTCACGAATTTTTTTACACTTCCAGAACTTCGTGGCGTAATTTTAATACATTGGTCAAAGTAAAATGCCCTTAAGCAACTAATTAAAACCGTTCGGAAGGTATGAAAGTAATTGAATATTTGTTTTCGTTAAGCTGACTTACGAACGGATTGAAATACGAATTTTTCTTTAATTACAAATACTCGCGAATTTTTTACAGTTCCATTTTACATCCAGAATTTTGAGTCGTAATTTTAATACATTGGTCAAAGTAAACTGCCTTTGAACGACTAATTAAAACTATTCAGAAGGTATGAAAGTAATTGAATATTTGTCTTCTCTAAGCTGGCTTACAAATGGATTGAACTATGAATTTTCCTTTAATTACAATTACTCACGAATTTTTTCACACTCCCATTTCATTTCTAGAAATCTGTGACGTAATTTCAATACACTGCCCTTGAGCGACTAATTAAAACCGTTCAGAAGGTATGAAAGCAATTGAATATTTGTTTTCACTGGGCTGGCTTACGAACGGATTAATTGCAAACACCCGCGAGTTTTTTTACAGTTCTATTTTACATCCAGAACTTAGAGACGTATTTTCAAAGAAAACCGCCTTTGAGCGACTAATTAAAACTGTTCAGAAGGTATAAAAGTACTTGAATATTTGTTTTCGCTAAGCTGGCTTACGAGCGGATTGAAACATGAATTTTTCTTTAATTACATATACTCGCGAATTTTTTTTACAGTAGAATTAGTTTAATAAATACGGTAAATGATACGATATACAGTATGAATAAGTTTCTATATTTTATAATTGTTTTGAATTAGAAACCTGTTTTTTTATTTTAATTTTTTCAGTTGTATATACGAATTCTGTTTATTTACGTTGTAAAAAAAATTAAATGATTCATATACTGTAAGTAAAAATAATAAAAATAAAATACAATGCCATTATTAATTATTATTTTAATATTCTCTTGTATTTATTAAACTCATTGTGCCAATCTTCCCACTATTGTCAAGTTACTTAGAAAATAAAAGCATACGTTCTTTATTTAATAACCACAAAAAATCGATAATTTATCATAATAATATAATAAAGTACTTAAAGAATTCATTATTTTAACATTCATCATATATTTTGTGTGCAAGTATAATTTGAGATAATAAGTTTATTCACAATATTGCCATCAAGGTATAGATAGATTAATATTCATTCTTAGCTTGATAGCTTACCACCTCCAGCTAAAGAAAGTTTATGTATTGAAAAAACTTAAGTAGTCATTTCTAAACTTACGAAGAATGTTCTATACCAAAATTAATATCGAAAAAGTAATGCAAAAAAATTCTATCGGTGGAGGATATTTTAATTTTTTAACTAATGGACTTTTCTAAGATTATTTTAATGATAGAGTGGAGAAATTGCATGTAAATAGAATATGCTTTGTAAAATTGACAATAATAATAACAATAATAATGAGGAAGGAAATGGAAAAAAAGAAATCACCCAAATAACAATTCTCAATACTCTCAATTTATAAATATACAACTTTAGGTCATTAAATTGTCAATCGGTGGAAAAACCTTTATCATCACCACAAATTCTACAGTATTAAATCTTTATCTTATCATTGGGAAGAAATTTATAGATGAAGTTTAATTGACAAAGAATTGAAGTAGAGAATGTGAAAATTGATCATTTCTGGTCCTGCGGATAAATTGTTGATATTTAATTTAAAGGTTAAATTTTTAGTTCCCAAATTCATTTAATGCACTTTGATTTCTTTTATTTCTTGTCGTTGTATCTATTTCTTTGTTTATTTTTTCATTTTTATTTGTTCATTTTTTTAATTGTTCATTATTTTATTAAGTCGTTAAATATTTTGATATTTAAAAAATGTTTGTATAAAAAAAAACTTGCATTATAATATTATAACTAGGAATAAAAGTATTAATTTGATATTAGAATCAAAATACATACGGTACATATATAGCATAGTTAGTTGCATTTACAAAATATTGTAGTACTGGATGGATTATAAGTGATTCCAATAGAACTTTATTTTTATTTATACTGTGAAAGACTGATGTAGTATTGAATACGTTCTTTGCATTTTTAAAATTAAGATAAATTAGAAAATAATTTGTAAAAACTAAACAATACAACTATAAACCATTTATACTTACAACCATAACATGACGTCTGTTGCAAATATCATCTCTGTATTGTTTTCATAGTCAAATGTGGCATTGCAAAGACACTTCTTATACTCATTTAATGAATTCTGTTATTGATTAATAAAAAAATCAAATATATATAAATAACATTTTCATTAAAATAAATGAGCATTTGCACTTACAGTTTCTAATAGTACACTGAATAGATCTTCAATTTCAGTTGATAAATTATAATGCGGACATTCAACACTTGAATTTAAATAGTTCCAATCTTCTTGCTTAATCAATTCTGGCTTCTTGATTTTTGATCCAATGCGTATGATTTCTAAACATGACGGACTACATGCAAGTATACAAATTACAAAGTCAAATCTGTTAGATCAAAGACATGAAAAAAAGAAAAAAAATAATATAAATCTTACTGTGATTTGTGTAGATTTTTAGGGCCACAAATTATTTTGTCAATAGATTTTCTGGAAGGCAATACCCAAATGTTATCTGGACTGTCTTTATCAGGATACTTTAAGTGACTTTGGACTGACATCTTTCCTTGATAATTTAATATTTGGATTAATATTTCAGTTATTATAATCTACCTCATCCTCATCAGAATCTAAATCTGACTCATCTTTATCATGGTTCGAATCTGTCTCATCCTCATTATGATCTGAATTTGACTCACTATCATCTATGTTTTCTGCTCTATCAATGGTTCTCGCTCATTTTGAAACTTTAAGATTATCCGAAATATAATTTTTCATTAGGAATGAAATTACAACATAATAAATAAATATATATATACGTATATCTTTTCTTCCTGATCCCTCTTCTTCGAGAACAGCTCTACAACAGTATTTATATTACCTGCTTTTCCAATTATATTACTATTGCCAATTATATTCCCATTAATTGTGTTAACCAGATAATGGAAGTGTGAAAGCCTGTGTAAACATTTCTCATCCCATTCTTTCATCTTTTTTCAGTCAGTCTGGAGACCCTAGTATAGAGATTTGGAACCAGTATTAATTAGTATTCTTTCACATTCAATATCAATTTTTCATCCCACTAGAACACATAATAGCCAAGTGGAGCAAAGACATATGTGTCCCAGTAGGTCCAATACTAGATCAATGAGAGGCTTTTGACATTAGACAAACAGTAGATTACCCATGCACCAGCATCAGTTTTGTCACTTGACAGATTTCTGACTCAGCAATTTTTGAGAGAGCCTTTTGTTATGTCACTTCATCTTTCAAACAAATAAAAAAGAACCTTTACATGCCTTTTTATATCTATTAAGAAGCACTTGTGCACTTTTCTGCCTGTTACCTTGTTCAGAGTCAACAATTGATTGGAGAGATCTTAAGTACAAATCTATTTTTGTGCCAAATGGTTCTAGATCACAATTGTGCACCTGGTGAAAAAATAATATAATTATAGAAAGAATTATTTTTGCTATATAAATCTAGATATAAAAATAAATATCTGTTTAAACCAGAATATAAATGAAAAGAATATAATTATTTAATTAAAAAACTCTTGCCCAAACTAAGTAAAATATTAAATAACAATTATACTATATCTGATTATAAGATTAAAAAATACTCTATATGCAACATCATATGATACATCAGCAATGGTAACTGGAAATGAAAAAATAAATAAAAGAAGAATAAAGAAGAATACTGAAATGGTAAAAGTAAGATTTTTTTTTATAATAAATGTAATAATACAGTTATAAGACATATTATTAATATAATTTATTTTAAATAGAAAAAGGAAAAGAGAAAGAAAGCAACAGTATACCTATTAAAAAGAGGTGATGAAAAATTAAATATATATCCTAAAAGGATATATTAAAAATATTAGATATTAGCAGTTACCACTCAGAGGAGTGGAAAATAACAGATGACAAATATGAATATGAAGGTGCAATATTTACAAATTATATTCATTTCACTTTGTTTATAATTAAATTAATTTATTAAATTTAAAAACAAGATATCATAGATGTTGATAATAACAATAATAATAATTACAGTAGTTATAATAATCATAATAATGATTATGATAATAACAATTGTAATAATGATTACAATGACAACAATAATAATGATAATGTAATAATAATTATGATGATAATAATCATAATAATAATAATAATAATGAAAATAATAATAATAATAATAATGATAATAATTATAATAACAATGATGATGATAATAATAATAACAATAGTAATAATAATGATTATAATAACAATAATAATGATGATAATGACAACAGTAGTAGTAATATTAGAAATAGAAGTACACTTCCCTAGTAAAAGTATTTGTGGAATGATAAAATTTAAAAATCATTACTAAAATTAAAATGCCAATTGTGGCATAATGAGTAATCTAAATGGTACAAATTTTTTTTTTATCAGATTTCCCTAAACTAAAGCTATTATATAATACATTTTGTAATAAAATCAAACACCTATACATAGAGATATTATACTTAAAATGAAATTGACAAAAAATAATAAATTTATTCTTAGAACATTACCTATACCATATTTGATAGGTATTAAAGATAGATATCAACTATCTTATATGAAATTGTAGCTAAAAGTAATATCTACAATTTTAATTATTAACATTTTTTTCGGTACTTGATAAAAATTTTGACTTCACTTAGATGTGAAAAAAATGACCGAAATTTAATAAAATTTTAAAAAAATAAAAAAAATTCGAAAATAATTATATCAATCATTTATATTTAAAAAACTTCATTATTTATTAACTTAATAATAAATGTGATATTAAGTTATCTTAAAGCCTAAAATATGAAATATCATTTGTAAAAATTTCAGCCTTATATATTGAGAATTGAAAAAATAATATATAATTAAACTTTAGAGTATAATTTTGAAATGTTCGATATTTAACCATTAATATTAAACTCAATTTTTAATTTAAAAATTTTAAACTTTAACTGTAATTAGTACTATTTTTATTGTTATATTAATAGATAAAGAAGTATTTATATATAGTTCCAATTGATAAATATTTTTCAGATTTTTTTTTTAATTTTTTAAAAATGATCGATATGAATTTACTACATTAAAAATTTGAAAATAATTACAAAACTTTTGTTTTAATAATAAAATGGTAAAAGTTAAACTAAGTAATATTAAAGATAAAAATTAAATATATCTGTCATAAAAGTTTTAAAATTTTTTAATAAAAATTAAAAATATAATGATTGTTTAAATTTTAAATAAATTTTTTTAATTTTTTAAAATTCATATTGATCATTTTTAAAAAATCAAAAAAAAAATCTAAAAAATAATTACCAATCGGAATTATATATAAAAACTTCTTTATTTATTAATATAATAATAAAAATGATATTAGTTACAGTTAAAGTTTAAAATGTAAAATATCTACTATAAAAATTTCAGATTTTTAAATTGAGAATTGAGTTTAATATTAATAGTTAAATATTGAATATTTCAAAATTATACTCTAAAGTTTAATCATGTATTATTCTCTCAATTATCAATATATAAGGATGAAATTTTTATAAAAAATATTTTATATTTTAAGCTTTAAAGTGATTTAATATTATATTTATCACTAAGTTAATAAATAATCAAGTTTTCAGGTACAAATAATCAATATAATTATTTTTTAATTTTTTTTATTTTTTAAAAATTTTATTAAATTTTGATCATTTTTATTCACGTCTAAGTGAAATTAAAATTTTATTAGGTATCGAAAAAAGTGTTAATAATTAAAGTTGTAAATATTATTTCTGGTTACAATTTCATATAAAATAGTTGATATCTATTTTTAATATCTATCAAATGTAGTATAGGTAATGATCGAAGAATAAATTTATTATTTATTTGAAGTGTAATATCTCTATATATAGATATTTAATTTTATCATCAAAATATATCATATAATAGTCTTAATTTAGAAAAATCTAATAAAAAAGTTTATACAATTTAGATCACTTATTGTGTCATAATTAGTATTTTAATTTTAGTAATTATTTTTAAATTTTATTATTCTACAAATACTTTTGTATAAGGAATGTAGTATTACAGTTGCTACTACAGTACTACAGCTACTACTACAGCAAGTAAAAGTAGAAGTACTCAAATACCTACAATTTCTATTTATATTAAGGACAAATGGCAGAGATCTGATTTGGTAAGATCAATAATTATAATATATTTTTATACCTATCAAATATAATATTAATAAATAATATCAAATGATATTTTATAGTTAAAGGAGCTATTATACAAAAGAATTGATTCACGATTGATTTTTTGTATAAATTACTAAAAAATTTCAAGTTTAGAATTAAATCTTCATAATATATGCTAAACAAAAATGAAACAAAAGTTTTAAAAAATATGCTTATTTGAACTCTAAATAAAGAAATATTAAAAATAATAAAGTGGAATAAGAAGACCATTTCAATTTATGATCTCGATACCTTAGATCAAGATGATAATAACAATTATAATAACAATAATAATGACAATAATAAGGATAATAATAATAATAATGATGAAATAAAAACTAGTAGTAGAAAAAGAAAAAGAAAAGGAAGAGAAAAAGAAAAAGAAAAAGAATAAAAAATCTAAAAAAATAAAAAAAAATAATTAAATAGATTTAAACATAAACATTAAAAATAATTTATATAATAAATAGTATAATTAATAATATATAATATATATAACATATTTTATTTTATATTTTTTATTAATAAATAATATATTTTATTTATATTTTATAATAATAAATAAAAATATTGTTGACCCTAGTTGTCAAATCTTATTATTATTATATTTTTAGTTTATTCATTTATTATATTATTATTTTATTAGC